>APFE031441266.1:79242-182967 GCA_000404065.3 Pinus taeda
TAATAAATCCAAAAATAAATTAATTAATTAAATATTCCAAGTTAGGAATTTGTGCCTAACTCTTGGGTTGTTCCTCTAAGATAGGAGTTAGTTTAGGTAACTCCTATATTGGTGTGTATCTGGTGAGAAATTATCTCAACCAAAGGAGAAATTATCTAAGCCAAAGGTGTCTAAGATAGCACGCACTATCTTGAGACACTGTCTCCCATCTATTTATTTGTAACACTATATTCAGTTATTTTAAAATGAAAATGTGAGACAGAATACCTGAGGCTGAAGCCTTTTCTGCCAATATTTTGTGTTTGGTTTTTATGTGTGTTTTATGTAATCTATTTGTGTTAATTTCTTTTTTCAATATGTGGCATCAAAGCGATTTTGGTTCTCAGGGCCTATTAAGCAAAGCACAAGCAGTGTAGGGATATGTCGATCTTGTGTGGATCATATCAATGTGAAGATCTTTGATTCTGTTGTGATGAGTGCCAATGGTGGAAACTATGATTGTGCATATAGCAGATCGATCTTTCACGTGGAGCAACCGAGAAGCGTAGAACAACAGATCTGCATGGAACGTAAGTCGTAAATCTATGATGCATCAGATTCCGGGAGAAACGGTTGCATGAGTGTTCTGGAGGAGCTGTTGTTGATGACAGAAGGACTGCATTGGAAGTTTTAAGCTCAACAGCAACCCCAGAGAAAACTGATGCTGCTTCCTCCCAGCGTCTGTTATGCCCCATGCACATTACAGTAAGTATGTCATCTCTTTGTTTGCGCCATTGTTTCTCTCTCAGAAAATGCAGCGGCTACTTGACTTTGGAATAATTTAATTTGTTGCTCTGCCTCGTAATTCTTCTCAAGTTCTGATTTGTGCAAATCAGCAAGCTGACTTTTGATGAGATAAACTTTTGAAAGCTCCTCTTGAAGATTGTGATTTCAACTAGTTTCTGTTTCGATGTTTCGATCTCCTGCTCCAAACCAGCACTCCTCTGCGCTTGTATCCGTGTTATGACACCAATATAGCTAGATCCTGATTGTTGCATGCACAATTGTTCCATATCTCTTTGTAGCTCCCTACGTTCATGCCCAAGCTGCTCAATACGAGACTTCAATGATGCAATGTTTGCAGTACTTTCTCCCATGTATGTGAAAAGATGAATCCGCTCCAGAGCTGACCTGATTGGACGTTGTAAGACTCAAATCTCCGGAAATCCATTGTAGCGAGAAATAAAGAAGTTAGATCGCCAGTTGGATCGTAGTTGATGGTTTTCCTTCTGAGGCGTTGTGCTTGGAATGATTCAGAACATAATCTGCATTGGGGTTAGTTGAATATTGGTGGATCAATAGAAGAGCATTGAACTCTTGGATGCCTTAGATTTAATTTTGTAGATTCAATCCCATTCCATTGTTGAAGGCGCGTATTTGGAAGCAAAAGTAGCGCCCTTAACAGAGTTAAAATCTAGAATTGGTATTTTCCCGCAGATGACGAAATTCAGAGATAATTTCCAAAGTTAATTTTTTAGATTTGAAATTTTAAAGTGAAAAAAAAGAGCCAGCTCTACATCAAGTGGGAAACCTCTAAAATATTTAACATTGTTCCAGCTCCAAGTTTAGAAAGACCTTGAGGGCAAGTTGTTTCAAGAGCCGGAGTGAACTGTTAGCGTGTCAATTACCGAATTTTGGATGCCCCAATTCTGCAGTTGTGAGATAAGAAAATCATTTTGTCACCTGATATATAGTCCAAGAAATTGATTTCCTCATCGCCACCACTGAATTTGTCTGGCAACGAGATTCGAAGGCTAGCAGACTATTGTGCAATAAATTTCACTACCCATATTTAAATTCCACATTGAATTTCGTTCCTTGTATGTGATATATAGCTTTGCGCATTTGATTGAAAATGAAAGCAAAGACTAGATGGATCTGCT
Source organism: Pinus taeda (assembly GCA_000404065.3). Classification (NCBI taxonomy): domain Eukaryota; kingdom Viridiplantae; phylum Streptophyta; class Pinopsida; order Pinales; family Pinaceae; genus Pinus; species Pinus taeda. The sequence goes on from APFE031441266.1 coordinate 81,165, forward strand.
ACAGATCAAGGCTACAGATTCTGGTTTCTTGTGATTGAAAGTGAAAATCGTGACAACATGAATATTTCAGTGGAATGATCCCTGCGTGGCTCTTCACATTGCTGCGTTGAAGGAGTTTCTGCCACATGAACATCAAGAAGAAATTGGAGTGAAAGGCGTGATTTTCCCATTGATATTAGTTATTCCAACCAAAAGTCATTGATTCGAATCCGCATGGCTCTACTTTGTTCAGAGGTAAGTTTGAGCTTATGTTGTGCCTGCGAGTATTCTCTTTGCACATGCAAATAATTTTCCATATGCGTTTTCGACTCATTCTTTTTAAGAATAAGGCTCAGATGGATAATTTCAAGGAAGTGAAAAAGTAACTTCATAAAATGAGTCATGTGGACTTTTATGAAAGGCATATGGTTTTCTTCACATGCATAACTTTTTTTGGAATATTTATTATTCCATTACAACAGAACGAACCGTATGGTGCATGTTTGAACACAAAGTTTGAAGTAATGTTTTCACTTTTTTATAAAGTGATATTGAAGTAAAGTTTTTGGAGGAATAAGAGTGGTATGTAATAATGAGGGTATGTTTTATTTTGAAGTGATAAAGTTTTTTTGAAGTAAGAAGTGATTTTGTATTTGGAGTGATAAGTGGATTTTTTTGAGAGAATTTTTTTTTTGTAATCCAAAGTAATATTTTACTTTGAGAGAGATTTTGAGAGTGAGCGAGTGTAGGTAGTTTTTTGAAAACATTTTTTCTTTCAAAAAGTTCTAGAACTCTGATTCCATGAAGATGTTGTGAAGTTGAGCAATTATGTACTCCAAAGTTTAACAAAGATATCATTTTTGTGGTGATTGTGTCCTAGATCCGCCCGAAATTAAATAAGGGGATCTTAGGTACACAAAGAGTGTGTTGAAGATGGTGCATGCTTCATGTTGTTGCTTCTTGATTTGTGTCTAGTTTTGACACATAAATGATCTCATTTAACACACATAAAGTTCAATGCAAGCAAGCACAACACTTGTAACAAAATAGCTTCAAGAAAGGATAACTAATCTCAACACATACAACAACTAATCAAAGTTTTCAACATCAGCATTCTACCTCAACAATCAAATTCACTCAATACAATCAAGTTCATGAATCTGCAGACTCCAGCATTTCAAAGCAATGCCTACATCACTACAATCAAGTTAATGAATCTATAAACTTCACCATTTCAAAGCATAGTCTACATCAACATTATAGAACTTGTAATCAAACTCAAATTACATTGAATTGTAAGGGTGCATTCTCGGTTGAAACCGACACCAAAGTCTTGAATTGAGTCAAATTGAATTCATTGTAGTGAGTCATTAAAACCATTAAGCGTTTTTTGGGTGCATTTTCGACAGTGTTTGACACCCTTTCTTTAAGCAGAATCAAGTGAATGCACGAATTTTAACTCTAAAGCAAACAAGCAACAAGTTCACATCTCCTACAAGTGAGCATGAGTATTCATTCACGTAATTTGCATCAAAACAGTGCAAAGTTCAAACCTTCAAGCGAGCATGAGTATTCATTCACGTAATTTGCATCAAAACAGTGCAAAGTTCAAACCTTCAAGCGAGCCAGAGTGAAGTTCATTGCAGCAACCATTAAAGCAACCAAACAAGTTCAACTCTAACACCAATCAAGCAAGTTGAGATCGACATCAAGCGAGCGTGGCTATTCCTTCAAGTGAGCATGAAGTCATCAAGTAAGGCAAGTGAGCATTCACGCAAACACGATCATCATCAAGCGAGCGTGAATTCTAGAGTTTAAGCAAGAAAGTTCTACAACTCTAGCAAGTGTTCCCAGCAAGTGCAATAAGCGACAAATCAAACGAGCGTGCCATTCAAGTCCCATAGCAAGCAAGCCTGTCATGCAAGTAACAAAATCAAGTGCAATAGTTCAAAGCACGACATCTACGACAAGAGAGCCTGATTTCAAGTGAGCAAGTTCAGATGGCGCAACATATTCAGTTGTTAAACATTCTTCACAGTTTGATCATCTCCAGTGATGAAGACATGGTGCACATCAGCAAAGAAACTCTTGTTGATCTTTCACGGCATCTACGACAAACACATGAAACCATTGAGTTTCTTCAACTCGAATCACAACTTCAAAGGAATTAATTGCAAGAAAAGAGTGATACTTTCCAGTCTTTGAACCATCCAGATGATAAGTCATTCATCCCAACAACTTCAAGTGTCTAAGTTGTTCCAGTTAAAATTTCTTCTAAACCCATCATCAAGCCTTGGGAAGAAATTCAAAATAACAAGAATCGACGAGGCTTAGGATATGTCACCAATGCCACCAACTTACATATCCCAGATTATTCCAAGCCAATTAAGTTCGTCAATGAAGGATTTCTTGCATAACTCCCCTCAGTAGGTTTTGAGAAAGTTGCAAACAAACAGAATTGCACGCAACCTGAAGTTGAAGTCCAATCGAAATGTTCTCATTGTCAAAGAACTGGTCATATGGAAGATAAGTGTTTTGATCTCCATCCTTGTTGCCATTGTGGCAAGCCCAATCATTCCTCAGAAAAATGTCGCAACCAACAAAAATCAGCCAGATTGAAGATACATTATGAATGGATCGATCCTTGGGAATGGTCATCCACAGTCAAAAGATTGTCTCAGTTCTACAATCAACTACAATCACACATAGTGCACCCAACAGTGAACCGATGATGGTACTCTCGTGCAATTGAATGAGGGAGTACAACAGTGAAACTCTCCTACACCTGAAGGGGGGGAGTTCAGATATATTTTGGAGAAGATTGTCTCTCCTTTCAGCTGAAAAAGGGGGAAAAATGTCAATGAAATTGACAAGTGGTTGTCAGACTGAAAGTCTCGACAACATCAATGAAGCAACCAGTGGACATCTTTATCAGCGAGTGGACATTTTTCATCAACAGTGAACATCAGTAAATTTGCCAGTGGGCGACCAACAACAAAGCAGCAGTGAGCAACTTTCATCATAGCAAAAGCAACATTGAGTTGTTTTTCGACATCATCAGCCAGTGGGCGTTTATCATCAACAAATACACCAGTGGGCGTTCATCAAATTGTGTCAGTGGACACTGCATGTTGTTTTCAAACAAAGGACAGTTGGATCCTTTTGCGGCTTGGCACGTGATGGAGTTGTCAAGCATCCTTCCGAGATGAATCAGTCATGTAGCTCACTTAGTCTCTTCATATTGCAGTTTCTTCAGCATCCAGATTTGGCAGTTTTTTAGGCAATGTTTTTGAGGATCAACATGAGAACTTGGAAGATGGTTCCTCGTTCTTATTTTGGATTTCTCATTGAAGGGGGGCGTTGTCGCACGGATCATCACGACAACGCTCAGACCGGGGGCTGTCACTCTGATTCCCGATCTCTCCGTTTAAGCCTATCTCCCGCGGCTAAGGGGGGTAGACCCTATGAGGTGATGAAGACCAACTGTCGACCAGTTGGGTTGGGAGATACGAAGAAACAAGCACTAAATTGATTTTGTTAAGTTAAAAGACCAGTGCCTTGTGTTTAATCGATTAATTATCAAACGCTGCAGGAATATAAACCATGTAGAGTAATCATTTATCATCAAAGCTTTAACTTTTACCAGACACAAGATAATCAATAAAGGCTCAATAGTTTAATGATACTCCAGCAATTAAAATTTTCAAAAGGTAAATGCTTTAAACAACCACGAAATTTTAGATGTTAGCCAGAGATCGCATACATATAGCAAATCCTTAAATGATCATTCCAGCATATTTAACCACATGAAAATGACAAACATTAACCCCACATCAAAAGCAGCGAAAGAAATAAAAAGTAACAGATCCCTGGGCTAAGATGGCAAAATATTTTCCACAATATATTTTTATGCTCTTCAGAAAAAATAAAATTTTAAAACTAAAAATCTAAACTAAAACAAAACTTAAAATTTAATCTAAAGTCTAAAGTCTAAATGAAAGGATTTTTAAAGTCTGTTTATGTATATTTTTTTAATTCTTTTTTATGATTTTAAAACTTAAAAAAAAAAAATTATGATTTTTTAATTTTAAACAAAGGAATTATTTATTTATATTATTAATTTTTTTTAAAACAAAACCAAAAAAAAAAATCTAATGAAATCTATTTAAAACTAAAACTAACAAAATCACAATAAAATCTAACCCTAAAATAAAACCCTAATGACTTTTTATGAATTTTTATTGTTTTAAAATCAAACTAAAAAAAAAATAATGTTAAACATAAACATAATACATATATATATTAAACAAAATAAAACCTAAACTCTAAAACGATAAACAAATTAAACGAAATCTAAGCTAATAAAAAAATAAACAAAACGATTTTGATTTACGTTAACACATAAAAAAAATGAAATGGAGAATTGACGTGAGGAAAACCCTACCGCGTACGCATAAAAGCTAACCCGTGGAAAAATTTTACCTGCGTGTGAAATGTTAAACGCTCCCTGGCTCGTATATATCAACGTGTTCCACTGTGCGTTCCCGGGTGAGGTTCGACGGCGGTAGATGGATGCAACTGGAGCAGAAAAAGAGTTGTGTGCAAGCCCACGGTAGCTATCTTGAAATCGTTTTGTGTTTGCAGGTGAAACGTAACTCGACGGCGGTCTTTGCTGGCTCGTTTTACCGCCGTTTATTGTTATCTTTTGTGTGTGGGTATGGCAGGCTGACGGCTGACGTGCTTGATGGGCAAAGAAATACAATGGATTTCCCTTCTTCGCGCAGGTGGACATGCTGAATACTGCTGCGTGTAATGTTGTTTCAATGCCTGCGTTTTGGTGCTTTGTCCCACCGCTTTCTCACTTGTTTATACGCAGATACAGTTGTTTGATGGCAGACGTGAAGCTTTTGCAGTGCGTGGGCAAGGTAGAAGGATGGATCACAGATTTGTGTGGATGCCCAGAACAGGGGCTGCGTGGAAGCCAGAAGATCAGTGCAAGAGGGAGCACGTTTGAGTGAAAATAGATTTGCAGGTTGGGCAGTTGTAACCTGCAGAAGAAAGGGAAACCCCAGGCAGTGGACACAATGAAAAAATTGCTGCCAAATAAAACCCCTGGATTGCAGATTACACTTTGGATAAACCTTCAAAAATTGCCAGAAAACCCTGCAATCTGCAATGGAAAAACAAGCACCCGAAAAATATATGCAAATATTGAAGCTAAAACCCAGCAAACTAGATCAAAATTTCAAAATTATAGCTCTACAGCAGCTAGATTTATCAGTTACCATCAATAATATTTTTAGAACTTCAGATTTACTATGAAAATACTTAGGAAATCTCTCATGCAAATCATAAAACAGACTAAATGATTAACCCAAGATCAAAACTAGCTGGGTTCTGCAAAAAAGTGCTTGCGGGAGTTGGCTGGTTCAGCCGAGAACTTCCCCAAACACCCACTGATCCTCTTCAATAAGATTTTCCTGCACAGCTCACTTTATCCATCAGTAAAGAGAGAAAAAAGAATAGTGCTAGATCTCCAATGCAATAGAGATACCTGCCATTACTTCAGAAACCCTAATACCATTCAAACCCTAGCATGTGAAAAAGATACCTATGCTCAACAATACTCTTCATTAAGCTGTTACTAATGGCTGAAAATTAAAATATGCAGAAAATGAAAATAGCTCACAACACTTCAAGAGAGTAACACCAGCAAGATTTTGACCCCAAAGTCTTTCTTTATTAGCACCAGAAAATGTTTACAAAAGAGCTTCTTCAGCACAAAACTCAGATCCAATATGATCTCAAATGACCCCTAGCACCCTATTTAAAGAAAAAATTTCCAACGACTAGTTTGAGTGATCCACGTCAAAACGATCTCGACCGTCGATGAGGATCAAGATATCTCTTAATCTCATCCGTCGAATTTTTAATGCATTTAAAAATTTGAAATTCTCAAAATATTTTATTTTTATTTTTAAGTTTTATTATTTTTTATTTTTTTTAATTTTAAATTTTTTATTATTATTATTATTATTTTTTTATTATGGATCCTCAAACTCAGCCTTTGGAAAAATTTCCCTAGGACCTAGGACTTAGACCCATGAGGGGATTAAAATATTTCCTAACCCTCAAGACACTTTACATCATGACTTTTACAATTTTTACATCTTTAAGGGGGAAAAGCCCTTTGACATAGACCTTCATAGACCACCCAGTTCTGCGACCAAACATAATCTAGCAGATTAACACACTAGGATTCTCCTAAGACTCTAATGACAAAATTCATTCCGGCTTTGGGGTCAGGTTGAAGGAAAACTCTGCCGATCATGGTTCGGTGAGACGAAAAACCTTTCGGAATGTAGATTATCACTAGAAAATTAAGTCCACCTAGGCAATTTACATACATGACAATTCTGCTAAGATTATTTACAATTCAAAATGCAAACTGGGTTTACAACTTAATATGATCCAGTGAATGATGACTGTCGAATGGCACGGACATGTCGATCAAGCGCTATCCCTTTTTGCGAAGAAAATGGGGTGTACTGCTTATGGGTAGTTGAGACGCAGCGGTCAACAGGGGGAATGTTAGCCTCTCTCATAAAACAATAATAAATCCAAAAATAAATTAATTAATTAAATATTCCAAGTTAGGAATTTGTGCCCAACTCTTGGGTTGTTCCTCTAAGATAGGAGTTAGTTTAGGTAACTCCTATATTGGTGTGTCTCTGGTGAGAAATTATCTCAACCAAAGGAGAAATTATCTCAGCCAAAGGTGTCTAAGATAGCACGCACTATCTTTAGACACTGTCTCTCATTTATTTATTTGTAATACTATATTCAATTATTTTAAAATGAAAATGTGAGACAGAATACCTGAGGCTTAAGCCTTTTCCGCCAATATTTTGTGTCTAGTTTTTATGTGTGTTTTCTGTAATCTGTTTGTGTTAATTTTTTTTTTCAATAGCAGGACGGTCCGGGAATTCTTGGTGAGGTGGAAGAATTTGCCGGATGAGAATGCCACTTGGGAGAGTGAGAAAATCTTGCAGCATCCATCACTTCAATTGCTTGAGGACAAGCAACATTTTGCCGGGGGGGACTGTAATATTCCTAATTAACCATGGCTAATGGGAATATTCGATTTTGCTTATTTTTGCCTTCTAAAGTTATTTATGAATAAAAAGGTGAGGGAGAGGGGACATGAATCACTTTTAGAATAAAAGTCACTCCTAGTAGCACAACGTTGTGACTTAAAGGGGAGCCAAGGGGGCCAAAGGGGGACGCAGAGATGGAGCCCACGCAGACACTTGGAGGGACTGCGCAGGAGAGAAGAAACACGTGGCAAGAGAGAAATTACGCTAGAGAAGGTGGGCCTTGGGATTGAGAGACGCAAAGGCTATAAAGGAGAAAGGAGCTTCCTCATTTTGGCATTCGATTATGTGCATTTGAGCTAGTCACTTTGACTTAGAGCACGCTGGCTGTTTAGCTAGTCCGCAGCACTGTTTAGTGCATTGAGTGTCTCTGTTCGGAGATCCCAACCTTAGCCCCGGGGGACTTCGAGTGCCTGCTCGAGCAAGGTATTTCCATCAGCATTTTTGTAGTAGTTTCATCAACATTTTTGGCAGGAGGATTGAGCATTTTGGAGGGCTGCGCAGCACCGAGAGGGATGATGCAGTTCTTTTTGGTAGGAGTTCTGGATTGAGGGTTTGTAGTAGAATTTGTGTTGGGAGATTGAGCAGGGGATCAGCCCTTGCATATTGGAGGGTTTTGGCAGAGGTTTCAGGCAGATTACTAGAGAGTTTCATTCAGTGGCAGTGCAGAGCATTGAGGGACTGCGCAGAACCCCAAGGGGATGATTTTCGGGGGTCATCCATTTCAGAAAAGCTTTCTGGGTTTTTCTGGGTTTCTTGAGTAGAGTCTGATTCCAAAGTTTCAACCTTTTCTGAGGAGGGGAACAGCCACAAATCCTCATTTGATTTCCAGCAGCAGCACGACATTTTCCCAACAGCTAGGACGCAGATCAGAGAGAGGCCATTCCTTTGCTATTCTTAGTGTATTTCTTCACTTGCCTTGTGCAAGTCGAGGTGCCATCTTTCTGATCACCTCATGTACTCATTCTATTGCTCAGTATAATAAAATGGCTTAGCATTTCTCTCTGCATTTCTTGAGTATCAGCTTATATTTCACGTTTATATTATCATATATTGCACCACTGTTATTTTTATCATTTTGAGTTTTCCCGGTTCTTATATTATTTGTACGTACTTGGGTGGAGTTACTAGGGTTTTGGGGAATATCTCTGAAACGGGATATTACATCTCACATCTCCAACAGTGTATCTTAACCCATATGCAATTGTGCCCCGAAGATATCTTAACAGATTCTTGGCACCAATCCAATGTATGTGGTGAGGTTCAACCATATGTTGACTCAACGTGTTGACTGCGAAGCATATATCTGGACGGGAGTTCACTAAGAACATTAATGCTCCGACGAGTTGACGATACTCAATGGCATTTGTAAAACAGGTCCAGCAGCGCTACCGCTTAACTTCTTAAAGTCAAGCTCCATCAGGGTAGTTACAAGCTTGCAGTCCACCATACCGAATCTTTCCAATATTTTCACCACATATTTTCCTTGAGATAGGAAAATTTTCCCTGGCTTTTGCCACACTTCAAGTCCTAGGAAATAGTGCATCAGTCCTAGGTCCTTCATTTCAAATTTAGAAGCTAACTCCCTCTTACATTTATGAATGAGAGGGTCTGCACCTGTTAGGAAGAGGTCATCCACATACAACACCAGTATGAGAGGTTTGTCATCTTCAACCTTAAAGTAGACGTTAGGGTCAGCTTCACTCCTAGTGAATCCTAGCTTCATCAAGTAGTTGTTGATCCTCTCATACCATGCTCGGGGTACTTGCTTCAGCCCATAGAGAGCCTTCTTCAACCTGCATACATGAGATTTTCTATCATAATTCTCAAATCCTTCGGGTTGCTCCACGTAGACCTCTTCTTTGATTGAACCATGCAAGAACGCGGTCTTGACATCCATCTGATGTAGGTTCCATCCTTGTGAAGCCGCAAGGGCTATGATCGAGTAGATGATGGTCTATTTGGTAACAAGTGCAAATATCTCGTCATACTCTTTTTCTTTCGGTTCCTTGGTGTCAGCTTCTTGAGAGCTCCTCATTGTAGGAAGATTGTTCACCTTGCTGAGAGCCATATCTTCATCAAAAGTGACATCATGACTAATCACGACTTCCTTTGATCGGCTACATAGATTCTATAGCCCTTCGTATTTTCACCATAGCCCACGAAGATTCCTTTCTTTCTAGATGCACCCAATTTATTCCTTTTCTCTTTTGGCACATGAAAATATACAAGGCTTCCAAAAATTCTAAAATGAGATACGTCAGGTTTCTTACCGGTGAACATTTCTTCAGGAATTTTGGAACCCAATGCTTGATGAGGGCATCAGTTTTGTACATATACAGCGGTGTTTGCAACTTCGGCCCATAGAAACTTCGAAAGTCTTTGATCATGAAGCATGGCACGAACAACTTCCACAATCGTACGGTTCTTCCTTTTTGCCACATCATTTTGTTCAGGAGTATATGGTGTAGTAGTCTCCCTCTTAATGCCAGCCTCTTTACAAAAATCATGGAACTCGTTAGATTCATATTCAGTCCCATTATCAGTCCTAAGATTTTGATCTTCTTTTCGGTTTGATTCTCGATCAAGGCTTTGAAGTGTCGAAACCAAGAGGACACTTCATCCTTCTTTTTCAAGAAGTATATCCAAGTCTTTCGAGAATAGTCATCTGTAAAAGTAAGGTAATATGAATATCCTCCCAAGAAGTTCACAGGCATCATACCAAATATATCTGAGTGAACCAGTTGTAATATATCAGAGGTCTTGCTTTGGCTTGAGGGGAATGGTCCCCTTTTGAGCTTTCCTTCGGCACATCCCGGACATACACCTCCTTTCTCTACTCGAAATTCGGGCATCCCTGTTACCATCTGTCTTACATCGAGTAGAGCTTTATAATGAAGGTGAGCAAACCTCCGATGCCAAAGTTCGGACTGAAGAGATGTGTCACAAGACATGACACCTAGTGGACTTCCACCGACCTGATATAATGAATCAACTCGAAACCCAAGAGTGAAGGCATCTTTAACATTATTTTTCCATATACGTACCTTGCCATCGCTGAAGGTCACCTTGTAGCCTTTGTCTTCCATTGACGAGATGGACACCAGGTTCTTTTTGAGGTCAGGTACATATAATACATCTTGTAAGTGGATCGTATCACCTTGATTCAATTTAAGAGAGACATTGCCTACACCTTTCACGAGATATTTCATATTATCTCCAAGGACAATTTCCAGGTTAGATTCTTTCTCTAGATTATGGAGAACTTCTTTGTAACCAGTGAAGTGCCTTGAGGCACCACTATCAATGAGCCAAATTCCCATCGAGTCCAAAGGAGCAGAGGTAGATAGAGCAGCTGGTAGATAATATTCATCCTGCTTATTTTCAACAATGTTGGATTCATACCTAGAATTTCTAACCTTCTTGAATGGTTGTCCTCTTCCTTGATTTCCAGCACTCCTTTTTCCTCTGCTATTAGATTTGCATTTCCTTCGATTGCCATGAGAGGGATTTTGATCATTGTCCCGATGTGAGTCCCTTCTATCAAGGCACTCCCTTGCATAGTGACCTGCCTTATCGCAAATGTAAAATCATCCTTTTCTTCCACCCTTAGGTCCATTTGTTCCTAGCAACAGCGGATGCATTTGATGGAGGCTCAGCAATTCCACCTTTCACATTGTCCAACACTTCTTGTTCTTCTAATGTTAGATCGAGAGACATCTTCCATCCGTGGTAGTCAGACTTCTCATGGAGCTTGTCTTCAGCAGGGAAGTGTGTTGAGGACCCCATGAATTCTTTTTGCATAGCCTGCCAATCTTCTCTTCGGTGATTGCCCTTGCTCTTGCTGGGGCTTTGTCTTCACCTCAGCTCTGATACCATGTTAATTTATGGTATGTTCTATGCTTATATCAGTTTACTTATCTTTCTTATTATTATCCACAGATTAGCAATCACATGTACATAAAGTAAAGTGCAGATAGAACATTAAACGATCCACAGAAAACAAACCAAGACAAGAGACACAAGATGTGGCAGCTAGCCAAGGACAAACCCCAATGTGGGGAAACCCTTTGATCAAATCTTCCTTTGTCTTCAATAATTCAGCAGAGAGAAATAGTACATAAATCTGATTTACATCAATAGCAGCAAACCCTAGATCAGCCAAAAACTAGAGTAGCAGAGTCTGGATCGAACTTGTCAAGTTTCCATCGATGAGTCATTCACCGTGCACCAGTCCAAGACTTCGTCGTGCACCAGTCCAAGATTCGCCGCGCTCCAGTCCAAGATTTCACCGCGCACCAGTGCAAGATTTCGTCGCGCACCAGTGCAAGTTTTCGCCGCACACCAGTGTAAGATTTCGCCGCGCACCAGTGCAAGAAAGAGTTGTGATGATCAGTGTGTCCAAATGAGGAGAAGACCTGTATTTATATACATATGTTGATGATGAATAGATGCGTCTGTTGGGCTTCTAAGCCTGCATGAGTTGCTGGTCGGCTTGATAATTATTCCATAATCAAAATAAATTCATATCTCCATAAATACTTAGCGGAATCGAATGATCTTTAGATCAATCCTAGACCTTTCGACAAGAGGAATCTCGGAAAAATATTATCATCCATGAATAAGATGACACACATGGAGTTTGGCCCTAGTTGCCAATTTTAACAAGCTCCGACCTCTAGGGCACCGACCCTATCTTTTCAAGGCACTGACCTTGTGTTAAGAGGCTCCAACCCCTAAGGCACCAACCCTTCTCTGGTACATACTCTGATCTGGTTGCTTGAGGACTCCGATCCTCTAGGGCTCCAACCCTATCTTATCCAAGGCACCAACCTTGAGTTTAGGGACACCATCTTATATTTGCCAAGCACCAACTTGGACTTTCCAAGGCACCAACCTCGTCAATTTTGAGGCACCAACCCCAAGCGCTCTAACCCTATAGCTTCACTTTGTTAAGATGTATTTGGTTGTACTTCATGGCTCCCAAGGTCTTCTTCACCTGTTGATTTTTGGTAGCATCGGATGTGTTCTAGCCATGAAATTTGGTGGAAAGGCTAAGGCACATTAGATCTCCAAGACCAAGAAATCATTTGGAGAAATTCCACATGGATGAAGAGATATTAAAATAATTAATATTTTTAATGTGTATTAATATAAAATGGGTGAGAAAGTTCTAAGAGAAGAGGATCAAGCCAGATCTAATCTTAGTTGTTGATTAGGAACTTAATCTCGGTCATTGAATCGTCAACAGGAAAAGTATAAGAGGAGGCTTGAGGGTCAGTCGAAGATACACCAAGAGAGATCAAGAATTTGATTTTCTGGGGCTGGGTTTGCTGAGGAAATCGAGTTAGAGATCAGTTGCAGTGAGGGGCAGTTCAGCAAGGAATTTCGATCCATGGCTGAAGAATACATATCAGAGAGGCAGCAAAGTGTCAAAAGAGGCAGCGCAAAGCCTAGGAGGGTTGACACAGAGGCTAAGGAGGCCAATGCAGAGGACACAGAGAGCCGTAGAGGCTAACGCAAAAGTTGAAGAGGGCTTAAAAGGCAACACTAGGAGTGTCTGTGGGGCAGACTAGGAGCTAATCAGTTGACGCAGAACCGAGGAAGGGTGACGCAATTCCTGAAGGGTGACGCTGTTCTATAGGAGTGCTTGGAGCAACTTTCATTGTCCAACACAAGGAACAGTCAGAGTCACTGTTGGACTGTTCATCCAGTTGTTGATTTGCAGAAATTTCTATCTCCGAATAGAGGTACTACTACTGAGGATATTCTCTGAAAGGTGAGCCATTTTTGGCACTGTAGTTGTATTCATAAATCTGCTTAATAATAAAACCCTCATATATGCTACACCGGTTTTCCCGAATTGGGTTTTTTCGAGGACGATTGTCCAAAAATAACGGTGTCCCTTGTGTTGTCTCAGTTTATTTCAATTGTTGATCTGTATATTTGTGAAGGTTGCAATTGTGTTTACTTCGATGTTTATCTTATTAAGTAACTTGTTAATGTAAAGAACAAGTAGGAGATAGTAAACCAGATATTGCAATAGGGGTTTCTGATGTGTCAGATTCAGGAATTTTCACATTATCAAAGCGAATGCAGATCATATGTGACTGAAGGCATCAGCCAAGAAATCTGAGAGTTTGCAGCAGAGAAGCAACTGTCTTGAGAGACAACGTTATTTCAGATCCAGAGACGCAAAAGGAGGAGTGACACAGTGCAGAGAAGGTGACGCAGACGCTCACGCAGTGCCTGCATCAGCGTTCTGAGCCAGGAGAGGAAGACACAGTACCTAGGAGGAGCCCATGCAGTAGCTGCGTCAACTGTCCAGGCTAGCGTAGAGGGAGAGGGTGGGCAAATCAGGCCTACGCAATGCCCATTCATCTTTCTCAGCCAGGAAGGATTGACATAGTGGCCAGGACGAGCTAATCCAACTCTCACTGTGATTGCGCAGCGCCGAAAGGGCATAGATTCTTCAGTTGTCGGGGCTAAGGGAGCTATGTAGATTTTGATTCGAGGAGCTAGTGGGACGTTGTTTCTGTCATTATAGAATAGTGTCTAAGGAGATTGAACCAAGATAGAGGGAACCACTACCTCGACAGATTTCTAGCCAAGAAATCTAGATCCGAATTCCAACAGGAGGATTGGAGAGAAGTGATTCGACAATTGGCCGGAGGATTGGAGAGAGGGAAATCAAGAATCAGAGGGAGTCTAGAGAAGAGGAGAAAAGATGGCAGTGAACGGATTGAGGGATCAGGACTGATTGGACGGGACTTCCAATTTTGTCATCTAGAAGGCCAGGATCCTTGCAATCCTGGATAAACATCGCATCAAGGACTATGCCTTGAAAATTGTAGTTGTCTAAGTTCACCCTGATGCTAATGAGAAGTATGAGGAGGCCCAAGCTAAGGCGAAATGCATGATCCTAGACAGAGTTAAGGATCATGTCATACCACATATTGTTGAGAAGAACACAACAAGGGAGATGTGGCAGACCCTGACCACCTTATACCAGGGCTCTTCCGTGTAGCAGAAGGTGTTGTTGAGAAATCAGGGGAGGTCATATCAGATGCAGAAGGGAGAGGAGATAGATCCCTTCCTTCTCAGGTTGCAAGGGATTCGGGACCAGCTTACTTCCACGGGGTCTACGCCAAATCCAAAGTTCATGGCCAAGACTGCCTTGAATGCAGCCTCCGAGGAGTGGAAGACATTTGTCCAAAGCATTTTGGGCAAAGGGACTCTCCCCAGTTGGGAGGCGATGTGGGCAACTCTTCGACAGGAAGAGCTCAGGAGATTGACCAAGTCGGGATTAGCAGCAATGGAGCTCGAATCAAAAGAGGAGGATGTAGCTCTAGCATTTGCAGGACAGCAGGGGGTTCAGAAGCGGAAGAAGAAGGATATCTCCAACGTCAAGTGCTTCAACTGTGGGGAGATGGGACAATAGGCATCTCAGTGCCCCACGAAGAAGGGCAACGGAGTAGCTTCCGACTCAAAGCTGCTCCAGCGAAGGTGGAGAAGGATGTCGAGACTGATGAAAATTGTGCCATGAGTGCTCATGCGTCTCTAGAGAAGAGGTGGGGAGACATAGAGTTGTAGTCGAGAGGACTACAGAAGTGGGGTAGGATCCTTGAGGTGCCCAAACTCTTAGATCACATCCAGCTACGGGAGCCCTTAATGACAGTAGCATCATGACAAGTGTCGGGTGGAGCAAAGTGCGATGGAGCGGAAAGGCAAGGCTAGAGTGCAGAAGTCTATAGCAGTAGAGATTGCAGCAGTGCGAGAGGCACAAAGGTGTTTGTAGCAACGCAGTGGCAACAGAGGGAGCACAGGATAGCAATAGAGGTAGCTTCAACATCACGAGGCTTCCAAACTAATCAGGATGTTAGTGTTTGGGTGAAGTCAGTTACTTACTTCTCGATAACTGAGTTGCAGTGCAGCAGTTAGCAATGGCAATGTTATGGGCAGCATGATGAAGCATGTTGAGAGGGAGTTGCAGTACAAATGTAGCGGTGGCAGTGTCATGGGAAGCAGTACAGGAAGCAGCAGTCCAGTGGATGTGGGGCAACATGCCAAGAATCAGCACAGAGGACCAATGCGGAGGATCAGTGTGATGCTTCTATGGTGAGGCATTACTAGAGCACATTCCTTGCTAAGAGGGAGGGTTGATTTTTGGTAGCATTGGATGTGCTCTAGCCATGAAATTTGGTGGAGAGGCTAAGGCACATGATATCTCCAAGAACCGGAAATTGTTTGGAGAAATTCCACCTCGATGAATAGATATTAAAATAATTAATATTTTTAATGAATCCCTAAGCCTAAACTTAGGAAAATTAAAATATTAATGTGTATGAATATAAAATGGGTGAGAAAGTTCTAAGAGATGAGGATCAAGGCAGATTTAATCTTAGTCGTTGATTAGGGACTTCTCGGCGTTGAATCGTCAACGGGAAAAGTATAAGAGGAGGCTTGAGGGTCAATCGGAGATGCACCAAGAGAGATCAAGAATTCGATCTTCTGGCTTGATCCATGTCTTTTGGACCATTCTAACACAGATTCATATTAATACACATTAATATTTTATTTTCCCTAAGTTTAGACTTAGGGACTCCATTAAAAATATTAATTATTTTAATATCTCTTTATCTGTTTAAAATCTGCCCAAACCCTTTCTGGGTATTGGAAATCTCATGTGCCCCAACCTCTCCACCAAATTTCGTGGCTAAAGCACATCCGATGCTACCCTAAATGAACACTTGAGAGTTAGTTGATACAATTTCAGATGCAGAAGGGAGAAGAAATCGATCCCTTCCTTCTCAGGTTGCAAGGGATCCGTGACCAACTAACTTCCATAGGGGCTACATTAGATCCTGAATTTATGGTCAGGACTGCCTTGAATGCAATCACTGAAGACAGGAGACCTTTGTCCAAAGCATATTGGGTAGGGCTTCTCTTCCCAGTCGGGAGGAGATGTGGGCAGCGCTTCGACAGGAAGAGATCAAACGGTTGACCAAGGCGGGAAGCAACAGCAAAGGGATCAAAGTCAAGGAGGAAGAGAAGGATGTAGCTCTCGCATCAGCGGGACAGCCAGGGCAGCATAAGAGGAAGAAAAAGGACATATCCAAAGTCAGATGCTTCAGATGTGGAGAAATGGGGCATTTCGCCACACAGTGCCCTCGGAAGAAGGGAAAAGAAGAGATTTTTGACTCAAACATTGCTCCAGCACAAGCTAACAAAGAGGGCGATGATGATGATTGCACCATGACTGCTCATGCACCTCTAGAGAAGAGGTGGGGCGATATTGAGTTGTAGTCAGAATGACTACATGGCGGCAGGATCCTTGAGGTGCCCAAACTCTTGGATCACATATGGCTACAGGAGCCCTTAATGACAGGTGTCAGTTGGTGCGAAGGATGATGGAGCAACAGTGGCAGAGATAGAGTGCCAAAGTCTGAAGCAACACAATAGAGTGTTGCAGCGGTGCGGGAGGCACAAAGCAGATACAACAACAGCACAGTAGCATCAGAGGGTTAGCACAAATTAGCAGTAGAGGTAGCTTCAGCTTCTAGGGACATCCCAACTGACCAACATGTCAGCTTTTGGGTACTTTTTTAATTGCTTACATCTCAGCAACTGAGTTGCAATGCAGCAGTTAGCAGTGGCAATGCTATGGGTAGCATGATGCAGCATATTGAGAGGGAGTTGCAGTACAGATGCAGCAGTGAAAATTGCAATGTCATGGGCAACAGTACAAATTACAACAGCGCAGTGGATGAGGGGCAGCAGGCCAAGCATCAACAACGCAGAGGACTGATGTCTTGGATTAGTGTGATACTTTTGTTGGGAAGTATTGCTAGAGCACATTCCTCACTAAGAGGGAGTGTTTATTTTTGGGTAGCATCAAATGTGCTCTAGCTCCGAAATTTTGTGGAGGGGCTAGAATGCATGAGATCTCCAAGACCCAGAAATCGTTTGGTGAAATTCCACCCGGATTGTATTTTATTAAAATAATTAATATTTTTAATGGAGTTCCTAAGTCTAAACTTAGGAAAATTAAAATATTAATGGATATTAATGAAAATATGGGTGAGAAGCTTCTAAGAGACGAAGATCAAGTCTAATTTAATCTTAGCCATTGATTCGAGATTAAATCACAGTCGTTGATTTATCAACAGGAAAAGTATAAATGGAGACTTGGGGTCAGTTGGAGAATACACACAGAGAGATTGAGGAAATCGATTTTCTGAGGTGAGAAGTTCTCAAAAGGGAAATTGATCGAGGAGATCTTGCAGTTGAGGGGCAGTGATAGTTTGGGAATACATATAGAGAGGCAGAGAGAAACTAGTGGAGGCAGCGCAGTAGCCGGGAGAGTTGATGTTGAGCCAATCTAGGCCCACACAGCCTTGACGAAGAGCCAGGAGGGCCAGCACAAAGGAAGAGCTGCCTTCCATGCAGAAAGTCGGGGAGCTGTCAGAAACTGCCGAAACAGTCAAGAAAGCTGACACAATGGGCAGAAGTGTTGACGCAGAGCCTCAGAGAGCTCCACGCAAGCCCATGCAGTTACTGCGAAGGGGCAACGAAGTTGTAGCTAAGGCCAGCCAGTTTTGCTGTCGGATCAGCCGGATTCTGCCAGGTGAAGTGAGGTAAAACTCACTCAGGTTCTCCGCCAATGTCTTTCTCTGTCACTGGTTTGCCGGGAGGGCAATCAGCATTTGTATTCAAAACTTCTGCTTAATAATAGAAAACCCTCAAAGTTGTTGCACCGGTTTTCCCGCATTGGGTTTTTCCAGGGACGTTTAGTCCAAAAATAAGTGTGTCCTTTGCATGATTGTCTCATTTATTTTTCAGTTCTTGATCTGTATAGTGGAGTAGGCTGCAGTGTATTTACATTAATATTTTCTGAACATTTCTGAAAATAACCTATTAAATGAAGAATACATGTAGGTGATGTAAATCAGTTTTCTGCAGTAGGATTTCTGACTTGTTTGATTCAGAAAAATTCACACAATCAAGTAAATAAGCATGTTAATCAAGGGCTAGAAATGAGGACTTCATAATAGGTTTCCCTTTCAAATTTGGGGCTTTGAACATGTATTAGTGTTACCTTTCCGGGTAGAAGAGGTTAATGAAAGACTCTATTAGGTGGTTTCAACCTCTAAGGGAATGACAAGTCCAAGGTACACCCTTCAAATGGCAAGTGTCATGTGAAATAATGGTGGAACGGAGTGGGAACAAAAGGAAGGCTTCAAGCCACATGCCATGGCACAAGGGTAGCTATGATGTGGGAGGCCCACACCTTGGATATATGAATGCAAAAGGGAGTAATCGTGGTATATGAGTTACCCCAGCCTTGTTTTTCCACCCTTCTTCATTTTGCCTTTTTTTTATTGATTTTTATTCAATTTACTGCTCGGGGCTCAAAGGGACGAGAACATGATGCATAAGATATAGCAGTGATTACCTCCTTAAGGTGGGGCAGTTCATTGCCCACCAAGGGTTGGGACATTCATGGGTTCCCTAATGATGAAAGGGACACTCATAGGGGTCCTAGGAACCAGGGTGATGGCCATAACGATAGGGGGTAGAACTCAAATTTGGCATTTGCCCACGTGCTAAATTTTATTGTCCCAGCCATATTTTGCATTTTGTGGTACATTTCCTATTGTATGTGGCCATATTATGCTTTTATCTTTCTTTTTTTAGCTGTCAACCTCCAAGGCATCATTCCAGGCCCGACCCAAGGTGTGGACAAGGGGAAGGGGAGGCTAACACCTTATGGACCCGATGGACAAATGTGGACCCAGATATGAAAATATGAAAAAAAGCTAGTAATGAGTCGGGGGGGGAGATATATGGTATCAAGAAGCGGGACCGCGCAACCAAAATTAGGTTTCCCATGTAGTGCCACTCCTACAACAAGTAGCAAATAAAGGAGATCCCACAGGACTAGGATTTAGGATTAACCTCTCAGTTGAAGTAAGAGAACAAGAGTACAATCTGTTGACCACTACGTGTCAACTAACCATAGCAGTACACCCTCTTTTTCGCAAAAGGGATGGCGCTTGATCGACATGTCCGTCCCTGTCATCATCAGCCCGATCATGTTATGTTGTAAACCCAGTCTGCATGTGTAAATTGTAAATAATCTTAGCAGATCTGAGTCATGTATGTAATTGCCTAGGCAAACCTAATTTTCTAGTGATAATCTACGTTCTAGAAGGTTTTTTGTCTCACCGATCCATGATCGGCAGAGCTTTCCTTCAGCCTAACCCCAAAGCCGGAATGGATTTTGTCATTAGAATCTTTGGGGAATCCTAGTGTGCTTCGAGTCTATGTAAAAGTAATTTGGAAATAATCCTAACTATTTGGTTAGGTTATTTCAAATTGTTTGATCTGCTAGATTATATTTGTGTCGCAAGACTGGGTGATCTATGAGGGTCTATATCAAATGGGTTTTCCCCCTTGAGATGTAAAATTGTAAAAGTCATGATGTAAAGTGTCTTGAGGGTTAGAAAATGTTGTATCCCCTCATAAGTCCTAAGTCCTAGGTCCTAGGTGATTTTTCCAAAGGCTAAGTTCGAGGATCCAAAAAATAAATAAATAAAAATAATAATAATTCAAAAATAAAGTAAAATTCAAAAATAAAATAAAATAATAATAAGTCAAAATTTTGAGGAAATAAATGCAAGATTTTAATTTTTAATATATTAAAATGCATTTAAAACTTCGACGAACGAGATTAAAAGAGATTTTGATCCTCATCGACAGTCGAGATCATTTTGACATGGATTACTCAAACTAGCCGTCGGGGAAATTTTCCTTTAAATAGGGTGTCAGGGGTCATTTAATATCATTGGATCTGTGAGTCTTGTGTTGAAGAAAGCTCTCTTGAGTCATTTTTTCTTTTTGTGCAATAAAGAAGACTTTGGGGTTGAAAATCTTGCTAGTGTTACTCTTCTGGAAATGTTGTAAGATGTTTTATTTTTCTGCATAATTTTATTTTCAGCCATTGATGATAGCTTGATGAAGATTGATTCAGGCACAGGAATCTTGTCTGATCTCTGGGGTTTGAATGATAGTTTAATTTCTGAAATATAATGGCAAGTATCTCCCTTTGATCTGAATTTCGTTGTTGTTTTCTCCCTCTATGTTAATGGTTGATTTAACCTATGCAGGATATCCTTAATTTTGAGTTTACTGGGCGTTAGGGGGAGATCTCGGTTGAACCAGCCAACTCCCAGATTGTATTTTCTGAAAGAGCCCAACCAGTTTTGATCCCGGGCTTATCATTTGAAAAAAAAATTATGAATGCATGAAGGGTTTTCTGAAGCATCTCACATTAAATTTAAATTCTGAAAATATTTTTGTGGCATAGCGATAAATCTGGCTACCTAGAGCCTTCAATTTGCAAATACTATAATTATTTAGCTGATTTAGGGTTTTTAGTTTTCTTTCTTGCACATATTATTTCTAGGTATTTGGTTTTTTGTTATTCCAGATTGCAGGACTGAAGAGGAGATTTTTGTTTGAAGCCAGATCTAGGCCCTGGAGGGTAAGATCTGGCCTCAGCGTCATTTTTTGCAGGAATATTCTTCAAAAGATTTTCAGTTTTCTCAGGAAATTCGAGGGTTTTTCCAGGCTATCTGTTTGCTGCTTGGGATTTCATTTTGACAGAAATTTTCGAAATTTTTTTTATGTTGTGGCATCCTGGGGTTTCTAGGCCACCAGTTTGAGTTTCTCTGCTGCTCGGGGCTTCATTTTTATTGCAGGGAAAAAATTTCGAAATTTTTTTAAGCGAGCTGCAAAACACTGCAAAATCTCCCGATATCCATTATTTCGGCATATGCTGGACATCTCACTCTCCCCTCATCGCATTTCTCTTAACCCACAGCCTCTTCATCAATCCGTCCTCTCTGCCATTGCAGCCTCATCAACTGCTGCCATTCACTGCTCCTTCGCCCTTCACTACCCACACATTTGTCCAAAAACCCTCACGTTCTTTATCACGCAATCCTTGTCTATCAATCATGCTTGCATAGCAAGAAACCCTCTTCATCACTTCCCTTTTCTTCCGTTTTTCATCTATACAATGTCCCTACTGCTCTCATTGATCCTTCACGCAACCTCCACTCCAAAACCTGCAAAAGAAATCCACGCTGTTGCCATTTTTGCTGGCAAAGATTTTCAAAAAAATCCTCATGCTGCCTTGTTCACCTCTCACACTGCACGCAGTCTTCACTCTACCATCGTCTCGTTCTCCAACCTTCAATGCCTTCCATCGAACCTCCATCCTACTCTTCCTTTTTCCTTCTGTGGACCTGCACACGCCCACAAACAAATGCAAAAAACTGTGAAACGATAAGACGTGGGATCACGCATTACAAATTTCGATTTTTTTATGACGGGTTAGGTTTTTTCAGGTTGATACGTATGGTAAGTTTAATCGTTGGGTTTGATTTTAATTTTATTTTTTATTAGATTTCATTTAGTTTAAATTAGAGTTCGATTTTTATTTTTTTTATTCTGTTCCATTTAGATTTTATTAAGCGCTGTGTAGTTAGGAGTTAGATTAAATTTTAATTTTTCTTAGTTAATCTTTAGTTTTAATTTAGTCTAAGTTTCATTAAATTTCCATTTTATTTTGGTAAGAGAATTTTAATTTTGAATTAGATTTAGATTAGACTAATATTTAGGATTTTGAGTTATTTTGTTTTGTTTTTTCATTTAATTAAAAAATATAAAAGGCATAAAAAAAGGGTTCCTTTTAGGTTTTAGTATAAATTAGATTTAATTTTGGTCTTAGTTTAATTTTTATTTCTAACTTAGTTTTGGTTTTTTTTAAACTAAAAATGAAATTAAAAAAATTAAAAATATTATATATACATTAAAAATCCTAAAAAATCACAAATATTTAAAAAATATAAAAAAAATGGATTCAAGATTCTGTGGTTAGGTTTTTTAGAATCTGAACTCGGATATTCCACAGTTTTCATTTTTGCTTTGTCGACGTTTCGAGTCTAGACCAAGACTCATCATCAGGACTTGTTTTACAAAGGATAGAGACAGTAGAGATAGATTTGCCTCTTTCCTTTGTATTTTAACCCTTGTCTTTTCGAGATTATGTATCTCCTTCCATGTTTCCCCTCCGTACAGGGTCAAGATAATGGATTGTAGATTTTTGTGGTTAGGTTTTTTAGAATCTGAACTCGCATATTCCACACTTTTCATTTTTGCTTTGTCGACGTTTCGAGTCTAGACCAAGACTCATCATCAGGACTTGTTTTACAAAGGATAGAAACAGTAGAGATAGATCTGCCTGTTTCCTTTGTATTTTAACCTTGTCTTTTTCAGATTACGTATCTCCTTCCATGTTTCCCCTCCGTACAGGGTCAAGATAATGGATTGTAGATTTCTGTGGTTAGGTTTTTTAGAATCTGAACTCGAATATTCCACAGTTTTCATTTTTGCTTTGTCGACGTTTCGAGTCTAGACCAAGATTCATCATCAGGACTTGTTTTACGAAAGATAGAGACAGTAGAGATAGATCTGCCTCTTTCCTTTGTATTTTAACCATTGTCTTTTCGAGATTACGCATCTCCTTCCATGTTTCCCCTCCGTACAGGGTCAAGATAATGGATTGTAGATTTATGTGGTTAGGTTTTTTAGAATATTCCACAGTTTTCATTTTTGCTTTGTTGACGTTTCGAGTCTAGACCAAGACTCATCATCAGGACTTGTTTTACAAAGGATAGAGACAGTAGAGATAGATCTGCCTCTTTCCTTTGTATTTTAACCCTTGTCTTTTCGAGATTATGTATCTCCTTCCATGTTTCCCCTCCGTACAGGGTCAAGATAATGGATTGTAGATTTCTGTGGTTAGGTTTTTTAGAATCTGAACTCGGATATTCCACATTTTTCATTTTTGCTTTGTCGACGTTTCGAGTCTAAACTAAGACTCATCATCAGGACTTGTTTTACAAAAGATAGAGACAGTAGAGATAGATCTGCCTCTTTCCTTTGTATTTTAACCCTCATTTTTGCTTTGTCGACGTTTCGAGTCTAGACCAAGACTCATCATCAAGACTCGTTCAGATTCTAAAAAACCTAACCACAGAAATCTACAATCCATTATCTTGACCCTGAACGGAGGGGAAACATGGAAGGAGATACGTAATCTCAAAAAGACAAGGGTTAAAATACAAAGGAAAGAGGAAGATCTATTTCCACTGTCTCTATCCTTTGTAAAACAAGTCCTGATGATGAGTCTTGGTCTAGACTCGAAACGTCGACAAAGCAAAAATGAAAACTGTGGAATATCCGAGTTCAGATTCTAAAAAACCTAACCACAGAAATCTACAATCCATTATCTTGACCATGTACGGAGGGGAAACATGGAAGGAGATATGTAATCTCGAAAAGACAAGGGTTAAAATACAAAGGAAAGCGGCAGATCTATCTCTATTGTCTCTATCCTTTGTAAAACAAGTCCTGATGATGAGTCTTGGTCTAGACTCGAAACGTCGACAAAGAAAAAATGAAAACTGTGGAATATCCGAGTTCAAATTCTAAAAACCCTAACCACAGAAATCTACAATCCATTATCTTGACCCTGTACGGAGGGGAAACATGGAAAGAGATACGTAATCTCGAAAAGACAAGGGTTAAAATACAAAGGAAAGAGGCATATCTATCTCTATTGTCTCTATCCTTTGTAAAACAAGTCCTGATGATAAGTCTTGGTCTAGACTCGAAACGTCGACAAAGCAAAAATGAAAACTGTGGAATATCCGAGTTCAGATTCTAAAAAACCTAACCACAGAAATCTACAATCCATTATCTTGACCCTGTACGGAGGGGAAACATGGAAAGAGATACGTAATCTCGAAAAGGCAAGGGTTAAAATACAAAGGAAAGAGGTAGATCTATCTCTACTGTCTCTATCCTTTGTAAAACAAGTCCTGATGATGAGTCTTGGTCTAGACTCGAAACATCGACAAAGCAAAAATGAAAACTGTGGAATATTCTAAAAAACCTAACCACAGAAATCTACAATCCATTATCTTGACCATGTACGGAGGGGAAACATGGAAGGAGATACGTAATCTCGAAAAGACAAGGGTTAAAATACAAAGGAAAGAGGCAGATCTATCTCTACTGTCTCTATCCTTTGTAAAACAAGTCCTGATGATGAGTCTCGGTCTAGACTCGAAACGTCGACAAAGCAAAAATGAAAACTGTGGAATATCCAAGTTCAGATTCTAAAAACCCTAACCACAGAAACCTACAATCCATTATCTTGACCCTATACGGAGGGGAAACATGGAAGGAGATACATAATCTCGAAAAGACAAGGGTTAAAATACAAAGGAAAGAGGCAGATCTATCTCTACTATCTCTATCCTTTGTAAAACAAGTCCTGATGATGAGTCTTGGTCTAGACTCGAAACGTCGACAAAGCAAAAATGAAAACTGTGGAATATCCGAGTTCAGATTCTAAAAAACCTAACCACAGAAATTTACAATCCATTATCTTGACCCTGTACGAAGGGGAAACCTGGAAGGAGATACGTAATCTCGAAAAGACAAGGGTTAAAATACAAAAGAAAGAGGCAGATCTATCTCTACTGTCTCTATCCTTTGTAAAACAAGTCCTGATGATGAGTCTTGGTCTAGACTCGAAACGTCGACAAAGCAAAAATGAAAACTGTGGAATATCCGAGTTCAGATTCTAAAAAACCTAACCACAAAAATCTACAATCCATTATCTTGACCCTGTACGGAGGGGAAACATAGAAGGAGATACGTAATCTCGATAAGGCAAGAGTTAAAATACAAAGGAAAGAGGCATATCTATCTCTACTGTCCCTATCCTTTGTAAAAAAGTCCTGATGATGAGTCTTGGTCTAGACTCGAAACATCGACAAAGCAAAAATGAAAATTGTGGAATATTCTAAAAAACCTAACCACAGAAATCTACAATCCATTATCTTGACCCTGTACGGAGGGGAAACATGGAAGTAGATACGTAATCTCGAAAAGACAAGGGTTAAAATACGAAGGAAAGAGGCAGATCTATCTATACTGTCTCTATCCTTTGTAAAACAAGTCCTGATGATGAGTCTTGGTCTAGACTCGAAACATCGACAAAGCAAAAATGAAAACTGTGGAATATCCGAGTTCAGATTCTAAAAAATATAAAAATTAAAAATTTTGAAAAATTTAGCTAAAAAAAATGAAAATTGTTTCGGTGTCTTTCGTGGTATCTTCTCTATAGCTAAATGCGCTTAAATGTTTATTTAAAGATTAGCTGTTGAAAAGTGGTGAAATTTTTCGTGCGCTGGTTAGCATTTAAATTTCGTGGTTTAACGTATTCAATCTTTAGAAATTTAATTGCTGAATCATTATTAAAGCATTGTGAGTCTATTGAGCATCTTGCTTTCTGCTTGGGTTATTTGATGATAAATGATTGTTAATCATGGAATTATAAAGTTCGTATTTCTGTAGCTTTTGATAAACAATTATTTAATTATTAACTCCATAAAGCACCGGTACATTAATTTCCAAAAATCAATCAAGTCCTAAATTGCCTTGCTGTTTCTCCCAACCCAACTGGGCCACAGTTGGTCGTTCTTTGTCCCATAGGGTCTACCCACCTTAGCCTCGGGAGACGGCTTAAACGGAAAGATCGGGGATCAAGGTGACAGCCCCCGGTCTGAGCGTTGTCGTGACAATATGTGCGACAACACAATCAAAGCCCTTCCTTCTTCCAAGTTACTCAATAATCCATGCCCAAGCGTGCCCAAGAAAAACAAGCATAAACACCCAATTACATAACGAAAAATCATACCTCTGAGATTGGATGGCCCACCTTCATATAAATGATCATGACAGATGAGCGAGGGTACACAATGGCTGGCTCAGGTGGCAGAGAAATATAGCACATCAATGTTATCAGACGGTTGGCAAAGGGCAGCTGGCTGCCGGCTGAAGACAAATCTAGGAGAATTTCTCCCATAGGGATCACTCCCTAGTGGTGGGTAGCAGTCCCTTCGTCTAGTTTTTGCCTTGTAAGTCACCCCTTACAAGACCTGCTAGATTTTGCATTAACAAACTCCAATCCACCTTCTGACTTCAAGACATTTATTTTACTTACCAAACATTATGTTAAAACACAACAGTCACTTCACTGTGATCCAAAGACAGCTAAGGCAATGGAATTGTCTCATTAACATTTTGGAAGCCACGAGTCACGACTTGATATATAGTTGTTGTTTTGCATAATGAGAGATTAATTTCTCAAGGAAATGGTACAGTCAAATAAAATACTAAATAAGTCCAATTATTTGGATGATAAAGCAGTTCATAAAAACTAAATCAGCCCAATTATTTGGACCACCAAGCAGTTCGTATATGTACTCAAGAATACTGTCCATATATGTACTCACACTTAACAATTCTGGAAAAATCAGAAATTCAACAGAACAGATTGAAAACTTACCAGCATATGGAATTAGCATATTGGCCTCCTGGACTTTGGCCCCAATTGTCATAGTCATTGTAATGCAACGTGATTGTGCAATACTTACTGCCCAAAGAAAACGTTCAGGGTCACGAGCAAGGCGCTTCAGTTTAAATGGAGCCTCTGCACACTAATAGAGTATGAAATGCTCAATTCTTGAGGTCCTCAAGAACAAATGTCAAAACATTTACAGGACCATAACAGAAACCCTAATAAGTAATGGACAGTATTCAAATAAAAGAAAAATAAATAGCACAAATTTAATTGTAAGACCAAAGACCATACCCAGTGTTCTCTCCAAAAGTTCCTTGTACGTTGTTGCTGCATTCTAATCATGCTAGCCAAATTTTCATCTTGTAGTTCAAGAAGTTCCTCCTGAGATAATAAACTTCTCTCCTGAGTTTATGTATGGTATTTGTAAAGACTTCCCACCAAATTCCAAAAGATGCACCTCTTCAAAAATCATAAAGATGCATATTTCAAATCTACTTTCCCAAGCATAATACTACAATGAAACTTGATTTATCTCAGATTTTTTTCATTGGTTTTTCAATAAATAATGTTGGAATAAGCAGTCAATATGATTACTCATCATACTACCAAATAAAAAAGCGAGAGAAATTTATGATGGAAGTAACAGAATTAACATAATAAACAATGGAGATGGAATATCCAAAAGATACATACAAGAATGTTAGGTGAGGTGGGAATAAAAAAATAAAAATCTACCCCAATGCCCATAGGATTACAAAGACTTAAATCAGCAAAATGAGAATATTTGCCAGAATAAAAGACTTATTGAGAATGATGCAAACATAGAATTTCATGAGCATAATGTACATGCTTCTTTTTAAAGTTTATCCAAACAAAACACTAACTATTTCATGGTATACATGTTTCTTTTAACAGTTTATCCAAGAAAACACCAACTAGTCCCTAGAATCAGAAGATAAGTGAGCTTGCATTTGTTCCAAACTACTGTTTATAATTATAAATGGCATGTGCCAACTAAATCAGCTTTGGAAAATAATTTAAAATTCGAACAAATACCCAAAGGAACAGGGTTAAGAAGACTATGTAACATTGGAGGCTATCAAATTCACTTCTGTTATAACATTTTAAGCTCCTCATTTTTCAGTGAAATATTCTGTCCAGTTTGATTTTACTTGAGTTAGTTTTCCATAGCAATCTTTTACATGGGGATAAGATAGATAATTTTGTTAATGTCTATAAATGACCAAAAAGAGAAGGTCAATGGGGCAAGGTAGTACATTCAGGTATAATATAACTGCAGCGGTGCAAAAGGCTACTCCTAAAAGAAGAAAATAAAATATATAAGTGACTAACTACTACAACAAAGAACTAATAAAAAGGAAAAAATCATATGAAGAACAAAACCTCTGTAGCAAGAAGTAAATTTGTGCTTTCCTCAACACTAGGTAAAAAGTCACCATAAAGCTGCCAGAAATTAGCCTTGATGTCGAAAGCCAACAAAAGGAGACAAGCCAACCTCAAGTCCCAGTCAACCTGCAAAAATTACGACAAATGAAAATATAACCATCCATATATCATGAAAACACATTACCACACATTGAGGAACGGAATCCTCTATCTGTTAAATATTCTTAAAATAAGAATTAATGCAGGAAAAATTAAGGACAATTTCGTATGATATTTACAGACCAGGAATGAAAAGATTATTGTTTGTATTGATGGATCTAACAATAACAACAACAAAAATTTTGAGCACTCACTGGCATTGGAAGTATCTTTGATTTGTAAGACACTTGAATACAAATCATTCTAAACATACAAGCGTGAATAGCAAGCATTCCTATGGAGCTTAGTGTTTCATAATTTAATCGACAAACTTGCACTTCAAGCATTTGTTAAAGATTGTCCTTGGACAGTACATTACAAATTCAGATTATGTTGCTCAATCGGCTAGGTTGGCTCTTCCAGCATGGCTTAGAAGAAAAGACAAATCCTTGCACGGTACTTTAAATTCCTTTTCCTAATTCTGTCATATAAGATGCAGTTTGTTTGCCAAAAAACACGCACATATCATAGCAAGCATTCATATGGAACTTAGTGTTTCATAATTTAATGGACAAACTTGCACTTAAGAATTTGCTAAAGATTGTCCTTGGACAGTACATTATAAATTCAGATTATGATGCTCAATCGGATAGGTTGGCTCTTCTAGCATGGGTTAGAAGAGAAGGCAAATCCTTGCACGGTACTTTATATTCCTTTTCCTAATTCTGTCATATAGGATGCAGTTTGTTTGCCAAAAAACACGCACATATCACTCAAACATTCAACACATTAATATCGTAATTCTCTATTGATGCTATTGACCATACATTCATCCTATACCTCAGGATCTGTGACGTTAATAACGTCAAATATAGGATGCCCTAATGGCACAATGTCTGGGAAAAACATCCAAGGAAGGTTCTTGCTGACTGTAAGCATCAATTCCATGGGAACCTCCATAATCACCTGCAACAAATTCTAACAATTAAATACTGAAAAGACAGAGACAAAACTACATGAAAAGTGTTTAGAATAAGGTAAACAAGAAAAGATCCTGTAGACCAAGACAAAACCAACAAAGAAGTTTAGAATTAGGTCATTTTAAAGCATCACTTTTGCAATTGTCACAATAATTAAGGCAAATACAAAATAAAAAATGTCACAGTTGACTGAACACAAAAAAATGACTATGTATTTGAATCTCAATTTATATAGGACGACATATATTTTAATGATCAAGGGGAATTACTTATATTCTGAATCTTATCACATGTAACAGAAATTTATGGCAAGTCTTTTGTTCAAAAATTGCCAATCCACTGTAGAATAAGTATGCTAACAGTCTAACCTGCCAGCTATTTCAGCCATGTTAGATGCATTACCTGTAGCAAATTTATTGGAACTAGAACTGGCCAAAGGTCAGACCAGTACTGAACCAGAACTGGTGTGTCATCCAATCTACCAAAAAATACATAGAATATGCAAAATTTAATTTTACATATACAAGCCAAACAATTAGCCATTACATATGTAGAGTTTGCTCCTTCCAGCGTTTGGGAGAGAGGAAGGGTTTCTCTTTTTCCTTATTATTTCGTTCCCCCCTCCCAAGAATCAACACCGGTTCCACCAGTGTGAACTGGCCAGACTGAAGGGTCTGGTCTGGTCTGGACCAGCCAGTCCTGATTATACTGATCTGTATAATTGACCAATCCACTACAAGATTTAAAAGGACGACCTACAAGAGTGAATCAGACAGTTAAGAACAAAGAAGCACTTGCAGTGGCAATGTGATACATCCAATTTCCTAAACATGCCCCTTACTATGAAAATCCTCAAATCCCTTGTTTCCTCAACATCATGGTTTTTCCACTCATAACTGAAGATAGATGGGTAAAGAAACCTCCAACTAAATTCATTATTCACACATATTGTTGAGGAAATCATAGAATTAAGCAGGAAACTTACCACTAAATGTTATCGCCTACTCAATCTATTTTGAAATAAAAGAATCCCCAGAGGAATTGATGCAATCCAGCAAAGGAATACTCACAAACAAATATATGGATACGAAAAACGAAATTCCTATAAAATCCTTGGATCCAGAATAAGAAATTATTTCATTTCAGAGTGTGTCAGTGTCCCAGATATAACAATTATAGTTACACAATCTCTGAAGGTATGGAATCTTGTCATCCTATGTACCAAAACAAGCAAAAACGTGAAAGAATGAATCATAGCCAATAATCATTATGTTAAGAAGGCAGCCACCTTAACAAATATCACTGCACTACACGGACACCTGGATGTCTTCTCTAAATGAGGAAGGGGCACCCCCAAACTGATTCCTAGCCTAGTGAAATCACAAGGATCATAGAGCATTAGAGATAGGAATGTTAGTTTTTATAGCATCAGACAGGTGTTCTACTCTCGATTTGTGTCAGAGAAGCTAAAGAACACAATATCTTCAAAACCATGAAAAGGTTTCGGGAGAAAACACCTAGAGACAGCTCAATTAAGTTAATTGATCAATAATTAAAAAATGCCTAAGTCTAACTTGGGAAATTGATTAATTAACAACAATTAATTGAGAAAGATCAAGAATGCTCTAGAAACTCACACGGATTGAGTTTGAGATGATCTAAGCCGTTGATGGAGATCTAATCATGGTCGTTGGTTCAACAACAAGAGATTATAAGAGTAGGACGATGGGGATGGAGAAGATACATTGAGTGACTGGGCGATCTAGACAGCTCGAATTTCCTAGACAATAGGGATCCATCCGGGAAGAGAATTTGAGCTAGAGATCAGTGGCAGAGATTGAGGAGCAATAGCAAGGTCATCCAGTGGAGTTTTCCAGTGCCGGAAAGAGTCAGTGAAAGAGGTTGAGTTATTCCATAGGAGGCTAGGTTATGCAGGGGCTTGCACAAAGCCTCAAGGAGGTAGTTCGATTTAGCTGAAGAGGAGGTCGATTCAGGTGTTGGAGGTTGGGATAATTGTCCAAAGGGTCAAAGAATCACTCCAGATGCAGCAACAGGCAGTACATCTGAATCAGAGGCGGTTCCGGGAAGTGTGTGTGAGGGACTGTGCAGCATCTACACAGAGACCTGCGCTGGGGTTATTGGATTGCCAGTTCGAGTGGCCAGATTGTTGCCAGATTGGTTATGGAGAAGGGAAAAATTCCCTCAGTAATTTTGTCAGTGATTTCTCAAAAGAGGATTGCCAGTTTGGCATCCAATCCATTGCACTCAAATTTTGCTGCTAAATAATAATAATAAAACCCTCATCTGTTGCACCAGTTTTCACACATTGGGTTTTTACGAGGACATTTGTCCAAAAATAACGGTGTCAATTTTATTGTGTGCGCTCTACTTCTCTCAGTTCCAGTTTATTTTCCTCTGCGTTTTTATTGTGAATAAATTGCAGTGTAATTTATTCGTTATTTTGCCATGACAAAATAAACTACATAATTAATCAATTATAAGAATAAATTTCAGTGGTTGCAATTCAAGGAATTTTCACATGGTGTTAGAGCAACTTTGAAGACAGATCAAGAGCTTAGAAGCGAGAGACAAATTTTGCAATTTCAGAGAGAGTCTCTAAGCAAAATTTCAGGATCTATACAGATGCCAGCCAAGAGTGCAAACTAATAGAGGCATGGGCTCGATTTTCAGTTCGCAGGCAACTAGAAAATTCGAAGTCTCAATTGCAGTGGTTTACAAGCAATGGTGTTGTCAGGAAGCAGTTTCGATGAGCAAATCAACAATTTCGTTGAGCAAATTTGGGCAGAGTTGATTTTGCAACAGTGTTTGCAGTAGCAAATCAACGTTGGGCGGAAAAGAAGAAACACACACAGAGGAATTTCCCTGAGGGTTTCCAGACCAGTATTTTGGAGGAAATCTGAGATTTCCATGGCAGAAGGCAGTAGCAGGGCAGATTTGCACATTCCAAGAGGGAGTGCTAGTAGCAGAGCAGGCAACCGAGTAGGAAAGGGAGGAGATTCCTGTTTATTTTCCCAATTTTGAGTAATGCTAAAATGGCCTCAGTAGGACTTCGAGATCAGGATAGGCTTGATGGAGCCTCTAACTATTGTCACTGGAAATTCAGGATGACTTTCTTGCTAGATTAGCATGGTCTAAAGACGTATGCAAAAAGAGTTATAGCCATACCTACAAACCTGCAACAGCTAGAGAACTACAATAAGGAGATGGCCAAGGCGAAGCAGATGATCCTCATCGATGTTCGAGATCATATAGTCTCATATCTAGCTGGCAAGAATATTGCCAAAGAAATGTGGGATGCAGTCGCAACACTTTTCTAGAATCCTTTCGAGAACCAAAAGATGTTCTTGAAAGAGAAGCTAAGGACCACCAAAATGTAGAAGGGTGAAGGAGTCACTCCTTATCTCACTACAGCTCAGAATGTCTGAGATTAGCTTACAGCAGTTGGAAAGACACCTCACGAGAGTGAGCTAGTATGTACATCTTGCTGGAATTTCCAAGTCTAACTGTTAGAAACCCTTCATGTACTTTTATGATTTATTTCTGCCTACTTGTTCTGATTAATTAACAAGTTATTTACCATGTAAACACTGAAAATAAATACAAGTACATGCTCAAGAGTCAACACATTACAGATCATCAACTGAAGGAAACAAAACAAACACACAAGTGACACCGTTGTTTTTGGACCAATGTCCCCGGAAAAACCCAATGTGGGAAAAACGGTGTAGCTATCTCAGGGTTTGTATTATTAAGTAGTTTCTAAATACAATCTGGGTGCCAAAACCAGCTCACCCAACAGAGAATAATCTCGGCAGTAGTACCTCTCTACTCGGAAGCAGATATTCCGATTGAAACCTCGGATAAAAACTCCGACAGCTCCCAGCTCCAATCTGCCCCACAAAAACCCCAATGTTTGCCTCTAGGGACTGTGTTAGCCCTTCCTGGCCCTGCGTCAGCCCAGCGTCAGCCCAATAACCCCTGCGTCAGCCTTTGGAGAAACTGCGTCAACCTCTAGAGCCTCTGTGTCACCCACGCTGGCTCTCTAAGGCACTGCGCAACTCCTGGCTGCCTCTATGTGGGCCCTAGATGGCTCTGCGTGGCCTCTAGCTGGATCTGCGTCCCTCTCTCCCGGCTTATGCGTTGATTCTCCCCATACCCTCTCTACCTCTCTGCTTCTATATTCACTGCCCCTCGCTGATGATCATTGATTCTATCTCTCTTAGCAAACCCCGCTCTAGAGAATAGAATGACTGATCACTCTGGTGTGTTCTCCAAGTGACCCTCAAGCCTCCTTATATACTTTTCTCGTTGACAAATCAACGGTCGAGATTAAGTCCCTAATCAACCCCTAAGATTAACTCTGGCTTGATCCACGACTTTTATACCCTTCTAACACAGTTTTATATTAATACACATTAATATTTTATTTTCCCTAAGTTTAGACTTAGGGACTCCATTAAAAATATTAATTATTTTAATATCTCCCAAACAGTTTAGAATCTGCCCAAACCATTTCTGGGTATTGGAGATCTCATGTGCTTTAGCCTCTCCACCAATTTTCGTGGCTAGATCATATCCGATGCTACCCCAAATCAACACTCCCTCTTAGCGAGGACTGTGCTCTAATATACTCCCCACTGAACATCACCCTGATCATCCGGCATCGATCCCTATGCTAATGCTAGGCCTGCTGCCCAACATTCTCTGCACTACTGCATCATGTACTGCTACCCATGGCCTTGCCACTGCCATTGCTACATCCGTACGGCAACCCCTCTCATCACGCTGCATCATGCTACCCATAGTACTGCCACTACTAATTGTTGCACTGCAACTTAGTTACTGAGAAGTAAGTAACTGACCTCCCAACTCTGACATCTTTGTTAGGGTAGAGACACCCACGAAGCTAAAACTCCCTTTGTAGCTAATAAGTGCTCTCTCTCTGACCTCTACGTTGCTGCAACAACTTCCTGCATCTCGCACCATTGCACACCTCTTTGTGCCATCTTGCACTGGTGCAACACTCCCACGCCTCTGGCACTGTTGCAGCCTGCTAGCCTCGCGTTGTCCCGGGAATCCTGCACTGTAGCTCCCTTTGTTGCTCCATCCTCATCCATCTCTACCAACACCACTAGTACTGCTACTCCTCTTCGGGGCTCCTGTAGCAAGGTATAATCCAAGAGGCTAGGTACCTCGAGGATCCTAGCCCTCATCACCTGTAGTCTGTCTGGCTACAACTTGATGTCTCCCCACTTCCGCTCGAGTGGCGTGTGAGCACTCATGGCACAGTCATCATCTGTCTCCACTTCCTTCTCTTCCTTGTTGGCGCAGCCCTGGTCTCGGAAGCCTCTCCCTTTCCCTTCTTCCTTGGACACTGGGTCGCATAATGACCCAGTTCCCCATAGTGGAAGTATTTGACCTTGGAGAGGTCCTTCTTCTTCCGTTTCTCCTACTTTCCCTCACATGCTAGGGCAGCATCCACCTCCTCCTCCTTGATTCTGAGCCCCTTGTCGCTGCTTCCTGCCTTGGTCAACCTTCTGATCTCTTCTTGGCAAAGAGTCGTCCACATCTCCTCCCAAGCTGGAAGGGTCGCCCTACCCAGTATGCTCTAGACAAAAACCTCCCAGTCTTCGGAGACTGCGTTCATGGCTGTTCTCACCATCAATTCTTGATACGGCGTGGCCCCTATGGAAGTCAGTTGATCCCAAATCTCCTTCAATCGACCGAGGAAGGTGTCGATCTGTTCTCCCTTCTGCATCTGGTATGGCCACAGCTGATTTTCTACTAACATCTTCCTCTGCATGGAAGTATGCTGATACAACTTTGTTAGAGCCTCCCATGGGCCACATCTCATTTGTCGTATTCTTCTCGGCAATATGTGGTACTACATGGTCCTTGACCCCGTCAAGGATGCTCTTGGCCCTTGCCATTGCATCCTCGTACCTATCGTTATCAACCGGGTCAACTGGGACCGCTATTGTCCTTAAGACGAATTGCTTGAGATGGTTCCTGTCTAGAACGGATAAGATTTTGGCCTTCCAGACTACGAAGTTTGAGGCTCCATCCAGTCTGTCCTGGTATCTTACCCCGTTCACTTCCATCTCGTTGCTCCTCTACTTCCCTCCTGGAAGTTCTTGGTGTGACTCCCTCTGAGCCTCGATTTCCCTCCTAGAAACCCTTCCACCAATGTCGAGATGTACCCACTCCGATCGTTAGTGCAGTTGCACCACTAATCCAAATTTCTTGGCTAGAAATCCTCGGTAGCAACTCCCTCCTCCTTGGTCTTGCCCGGTTAGGTATTGTTCTAACTACAGTACCCCACCCGCTTCACTCTACAACTTACCCACAGCCTCATAAGCTCCAGCAAACTAAAGTTTAGACCTTCTAGGCTCTGCGCAATCCCGGCACCAACAAAATCCGCACCTCCTGGCCACGGGCGTCAATCCATCCTGACTAAGAAAGATGACTAGGCACTGCGTAGGTCGAGTTTGCTCCCCTTTACCACTGTGTTGATCCTCTTCCCGGCTCAAACTTGATGACGCAAGCACTACGTCACCCCTTCCTTGCTGCTTCTCTACTAGGAACAACTTCTGTCACCCAGGACAGTTGTTTTCTGTTGTTGTTGCTCTGCTCATCTGATGTCCTTAGTTCTCCTGTGATCTGCAACCACGCTCTGATACCATGTTGGAATTTCTAAGCCTAACTATTAGAAACCCTTCATGTACATTTCTAATTTATTTTTGCCTACTTCTTTTGATTAATTAACAAGTTATTTACCATGTAAATACTGAAAATAAATACAAGTACATGCTCAACACATTACAAATCATCAACTGAAGGAAACAAAACAAGCACACAAGTGACACCGTTGTTTTTGGACCAATGTCCCCGAAAAACCCAATGTGGGAAAACCGATGCAGCTATCATGTACATCTTTTATTTATTTTTGCCTACTTCTTTTGATTAATTAATAAGTTATTTACCATGTAAATACTGAAAATAAATACAAGTACATGCTCAACACATTACAGATCATCAACTGAAGGAAACAAAACAAGCACACAAGTGGCACCATTGTTTTTGGACCAATGTCCCCGAAAAAACCCAATGTGGGAAAATTGGTGCAGCTATCTGAGGGTTTGTATTATTAAGGAGTTTTTGAACACAATCTGGGTGCCAAAACCGGCTCACCTAACAAAGAATAATCTCGGCAATAGTACCTCTCTACTAGGAAGCAGATATTCCGACTGAAACCCCAGATAAACACTCTGACAGCTCCCAGCTCCAATCTACCCCACGAAAACCCCAACGTCTACCTCTAAGGACTGCGTCAGCCCTTCCTCGCCCTGCGTCAACCCAAGAACCCCTGCATCAACCTCTAGAGCCTCTGCGTCACCCATGTTGGCTCTCTGAGGCACTGCGCAGGTCCTTACTGCCTCTATATGGGCCCTAGCTGGCTCTACGTGGCCTCTAGCTGGCTCTGCGTCCCTCTCTCCTGGCTTTTGCATTGATTCTCTCGACAACCTCTATGCCTCTCTGCTTCTTTATTCACTGCCCCTTGTTGTTGATCACTGATTCTATCTCTCATAGCAAACCCCGCTCTAGAGAATAGAATGACTGATCACTCTGGTGTGTTCTCCAAGTGACCCTCAATCCTCCTTATATACTTTTCTCGTTGACAAATCAACGGCCGAGATTAAGTCTCTAATCAACGGCTAAGATTAACTCTGGCTTGATCCATGACTTTTGGACCCTTCTAACACAGTTTTATATTACTACACATTAATATTTTATTTTCCCTAAGTTTAAACTTAGGGACTCCATTAAAAATATTAATTATTTTAATATCTCCCAAACAGTTTAGAATCTGCCCAAACCATTTCTGGGTATTGGAGATCTCATGTGCTTTAGCGTCTCCACCAATTTTTGTGGCTAGATCACATCCGAAGCTACCCTAAATCAACACAACTCTTAATGGTTTCACTAAGGAGTGGGCAACTTTCGTCCAAGGTATCACTAGACGAGATATGCTACTTGGTTAGGATCAATTGTGGGACAATTTCACTTAGGAAGAGATGAGGTTTGCTCTTGTCGAGAGCAATATCAGTGGTAGCAGTAGCAAAGGACTGAAGCGTCTGAAAGACGAGGAGAATGCTACCCTTGCATTGAAAGAGAAGGTGAAGAAAGGTCCCAGTCAGGGACAAGGCTCAAAGGGAGATGAAAAGAAGAAGAAAGATTTGTCGAAGACCAAGTGCCTCAGATGTGGTGAGTTTCATCACTACATTACCTAGTGTCCCAAGAAGAAGAAGGAAAAGAAGGAGAAGCAAGAGCAAGCAGAAGCTTCAGCAGAGATCGATAATTTGTCCATCAGGTTGGAGGATGGATTCACATTGTATACAGCTATACCTTCAAGAGAGAGGTGAGGAGACCTTGAACTCTAGACCCCAAAGTTGCATAGATTTGGGTAGGATCCATCGAGGATAGCATCAGAAAGATGTTTCCTCACAGATCATTACCCTTGCTACAATGGCCCATAGTTTTCAGTGGCAGATGGATCAGTGTCAGCATGGCGCAATCAGATCTTGAGGGAAAATTATAGAACTATTTGCAATCAGCTATTGAGGGGCACAGAACCAGTTAGGGCGCATACAGATACTCATTACACAGTGCAGAGGCTAGTTGTAGTAAGAGACTCGGGAGACAGATACAAAGACAGTTGATTCAGACTTTTTATTCTTAGTTGCAATAGTTCCAGCAGTTGCAGCAGCATGAGATTAGTTGCAGCACATTGCAGTGTTGGTAGCAATGCAGGGTGGCACAATGCAGTGTTAGCAGTAGTGCACATGCAGGATGGTTCAGCTATAGAAAGGCAGATGAATCAGAGTAAGTGCAGTGGCTTTATGGGCAGTGATAGGTTGTCACAGTTGTCTAACATCAGCAGTGTGAGGGAAGATGTTATGGGAGAAGGCTCTAAAACACCTTCCTCGCTAAGAGGGAGTGTTAGTTTTTGTAGCATCAGACAAGTGTTCTAGTCTCATTTTTTGTCAAAGAGGCTAAAGAACACAAGATCTCCAAAACCCATAAAAGGTTTCCAGAGAAAATACCTAGAGACAGTTCAATTAAGTTAATTGATCGATAATTAAAAAATGCCTAACTTGGGAAAATTGATTAATTAACAACAATTAATTGAGAAAGATCGAGAATGCTCTAGAAACTCACACGAATTGAGTTTGAGATGATCCGAGTCATTGATGAAGATATAATCATGGTCACTGGTTCACCAACGAGAGATTGTAAAAGCAAGATGATGGGGATGGAGAAGATACATCGAATGAGTGGATTTTAATTTTAGGTAACAATGGTATGTTCTGTGCTTGCAACAATTACTTCAATGTCCTTTTATCAGCCCAATGACAATTTCCACTTAATTTCCAATAGTAATCACATTAACCATTAATCACATTAACACTAATTGTAGATAGAACATAAACAATAAGTGCAAAAGACAAGCCAAGACAAGAGAACACCAAAATTTGGCTAATGCTAGGGAAAAACCCCAAGATGGGGAAAACCCTTGATCAATTCTTCTTATTATAAATATCAAATGTTCAGCAGCGAAAGAGAGTACAATAATACAAAGTCAAAGTCAAAATTGACTTGCCCAATCACTGTCCAAAAAAACCCTATCAAATATGCAATTCTGCCCTCAGCCAACAGTAGTCAAATCAGCCCTAACCAGTGAACAATTAGCAGTGAAACTTCCCTTCTGGAGCTCGATCAACCTCAGTCAAACTCAGCCTTCTTTGCTAGTCAAAGTCAACCTAAAATAGTCAGTCAAAATCGATCAAAGTCTACACTTCTTGTTGCAGTCAAACCTGTGGTCAACACTGGTCAACAGCCCAAAAATTCTCGATTTTTGTGCCAATAATGCGGCCTGACAAAAGCCGCAGTCAAAGGAGGTCAAATACACCCAATTCTGTTGAAGGATCTAGGGTAATTAGGTATAGTAGGATTCTTCTTGACTTGATAACAATTTGTGCAGTGTTTTTACTTTTTTTGTTAGCTTAATCTTCTTTTATTATTATTAATGCATGTGTGTGTACTTCATCAAACTGCTACCAAAACATAAGAACAAGAACACAAGATGTTGGCTCTCTACCAGGACCAAAACCTCTCTTCTCTTGAGAGGAAAACTCTTTAGTAAGTTTCTGTTATTGAAGCTTCTTATTGATCAATGCCAAACCCTAGACCCCTGACTTGAATATCCTCCAAGCACAAGTCAAGTCCTTCCAGCGCTTTGTTTCCTCAGCACCTTCTCCTTCTGGTACTTCAACCTCCTTCTTCTGGCACTTTGTTCTTCTTTCAACTATTGATAGACCTTGTTGCACTTACTTTAGAAGGGACACCTTTTGATAAGTCCCTGTTGATTTGGGGTAGCATCGAATGTGCTCTAGCCATGAAAATTGATGAAGAGGCTATAGCACATGAGATCTCCAAGACCCAAAAATGGTTTGGGCAGAATATAACCAGTTTGGGAGATATTAAAATAGTTAATATTTTTAATGGAGTTCCTAAGTCTAAACTTAGGAAAAATAAAATATTAATGTCAATTAATATAAAGAGTTACAATGGTCCAAAAGTCATGGATCAAGCCAAATCTAATCTTAGTCGTTGATTCGAGATTTAATCTTGGCGTTGATGGACCAACGAGAAAAGTAGAAGACAAGGCTTGAGGGGCAGTTGGAAAACACACTGAGTTGATCAAGAATTCGATTTTCTGGGGCAGGGCTTACTGAGGAAATCGAAGGAGTGGTCAAAGTTGCAGCTGAGGGGCAGTGAATACAGTAGCATAAAGGCAGAGATAGTACCAGGAGCATCAACGCAGAATCTAGGAGAAAGTTGACGCAGAGCCAACGAGAGGCCACGCAGAGGCAGCCAAGCGTTGCGCAGAGCCTAATCAGCCAAATAGGTTGACACTGGGCCAGAGAGGCTGACGCAGACCCTAGAGGCTGACATTGGGAGATTTCGTGGGACAGATTGGAGCTAGAGAGCTAGATAGGGTGACGCAATCCCTATCAGGGTGACAGAGAGCAGCAAAAGTGCTGCAGTGTTGTTGTGGGATCGTTCCTTTGGTGATTTAACCGAAATATTTGTCTCCGACTGAGAGGTACTACTACCGAGGGCATTCTCTGTTGGGTGAGCCATTTCTGGCACCCAGATTCTATTCTGAAACTGCTTAATAATAAAACCCTCTGATAGCTACACCGGTTTTCCGGCATCGGGTATTTCCAGGGACAATAGTCCAAAAATAACTATGTCACTAGTGTGTTTGTTTCTTTCAGTCGATGATCTGTATGTGTTGGTATTGTACTCGTATTTATTTTCAGTATTTAAATGGTAAATAACTTGTTAAGTAACTCAACAAGTGGGAAGAAAAAAATCATATAGTATAGGAAGAATTTCTAACGGATAGACTTAGAAATTCCGACATGGTACCAGAGGGTGGTTGCAGATCACAGGATAACTGAAGGCATCAGCAAAGCAGAGCAGTAGCAGCAAAAAACAGTTGTCCCGAGTGACAGAAGTTGTTCCTAGCAAAAAGCAGCAAGGAAGGCGTGATGCAGAGAGCCTGTGTCAGCAGTTCGAGCTAGGAGGACGATCAGCGCTGAGGCAAAGAGGAGCAAACCTGACCTACGCATTACTAGATCATCTTTCTCAACCAGGAAGGATCGACGTTGTGGCCAGGTGGTGCAAATTGTGTCGGTGTCGGGATTGCGCAGAACCTAAAGGCTCTAACCTTTAGACTGTTGGGGCATAGGAGGCTGTGGCTAAGTTGCAGAGCGAAGTTGGTGGGGTACTGTGGTCAGAATAGTACCTAACAGGGCAAGACCAAGGAGGAGGGAGTTGTTGCCGAGGATTGGCAGAGGGATTTCCAGAAGGGAAATCAAGGCTCAGAGGGAGTCAAACCGTGAACTTCCAGACCGGAAGTAGAGAGACTTGAAAGAGTCAAAAGTGGAGCAGCGAAATGTCAGTGAATGGGCTAAGAGATCAGGATAGACTGGACAGAGCTTCAAACTTCGTAGTCTGGAAGGCCAGGATCTTGTCCATTCTAGACAAGTATCGCATCAAACACTTCGCCTAAAACAATAGCGATCCCGGTTGACCCAGCTGAAAATGACAAGTACGAGGAGGTGATGGCCAAGGCAAAGTGCATCATCCTTGATGGTGTCAAGGATCATGTGGTGCCACACATTGTCGAGAAGGAGACGGCAAATGAGATGTGGGAGGCACTAAAGAAATTGTACCAACATATTTCTGTGTAGAGGAGGATGTCACTTGAAAATCAACTGCGGTCATATCAAATGCAAAAGGGAGAGCAGATAGATGTCTTCCTCAGTGAATTGAAGGAGATGTTGATTTGGGATAGCATCGGATGTGCTCTAGCCATGAAATTTGGTGGAGAGGTTGGGGCACATGATATCTCCAATATCCAGAAAGGGTTTGGGCAGATTCTAAACAAATCAAGAGATATTAAAATAATTAATATTTTGAATGGAGTCCCTAAGTCTAAACTTAGGGAAAATAAAATATTAATGTGTATTAATATGAATCTGTGTTAGAATGGTCCAAAAGGCATAGATCAAGCCAGATCTAATCTTAGCCGTTGATTAGGGACTTAATCTCGGCAGTTGAGATGTCAACAGAAAAAGTATAAGAGGAGGCTTGAAGGGCACTTGGAGAACACCCAGAGGGAGACCAGTCAGTTCAATTTTTGGAGCAGGGTTTGCTGAGAAATTGAACCAGTGGTCTAGAGAGCAGTCAGGAGGCAGCAAGTAAGGAA
Organism: Pinus taeda; assembly: GCA_000404065.3. NCBI lineage: Eukaryota > Viridiplantae > Streptophyta > Pinopsida > Pinales > Pinaceae > Pinus > Pinus taeda. Next base: position 123,192 of record APFE031441266.1, read on the forward strand.
CAGAGAGACGGGAGATCAGTGCAGAAGAGGCAGATGCAGAGCCAAAGGAAGCCACGCAGAGGCAGCAGAGACTGCACAGAGCTAGAAGGGTCCGCGTCATCCACACAAAGGCTGTAGGAGTGACGCAGAAGCCCATAGAAGTTGTGCAGAGCCTCAATAGGCTGACGCAGAGGGTTTCAGGCTGTAGCAGAGATTAGTAGGGCCTACGCTAGGTTTAGGAAAGTGCTAAAAGTTTGTTTATCTGTGGATAAGCCAGTTTGGCACCCTGTTGTATAAGAAAATTGTTGAATAATAAAATCCCCCCCTGTTGCACCGGTTTTCCCACATTGGGTTTTTCCGGGAACATTAGTCCAAAATAATTATGTCAATGTGTGCATATTTTTGTTTCTATATTACGATGTGATATCTGCAACAGTATTTATTTTAATGTTTGTTGAAGTAATTTCATGAATAACTTATGATGAAATAACTAGGAAAAGTAAATCAGTTGCTGTAGTGATAGAATTTTCACATGGTATCAGAGCAAGCAATCAGAGACAGAAAGGGAAAATCAGTTATGGGTTGAGACCATGATGCAGAGGCATCCACCTTAGGGGACTCACGCAGATTTTCAGAAGATTGCACAAGAGAGAGAGATTTCGATTTCTCTATGTTGGCTTCCAGGTTGGAAGAAAAAATGGTGTGCATGACTAGTGTTGCATCATCAGAAGTATAGTATATAGACAGTGGAGCCTCGTGGCATATGATGGGAATCAAGGAGTGTTTCTCAGAATATCGAGAAGAGAAGATGAACTTTCAGATCACCATGGGGAACAAGGGGAACAAGGCAAAGTGTACTCCAGTAGAAGAGCGTGTCATAGTTTTTCAGACAGAATCGGGAGAGCGGTTCCGTGCCACAAATGTGTTGTATGTGCCAGGATTGGGGATGAACTTACTTTCCGTGTCACAACTACAAGGCAAAGGCTATGACGTCTACTTCATCAAGGAAAAGGTATACATCAAACACCCGCGCTAGAAATAGAAAGTGCAAATCAGGATCAAAAGTAATCGGTTGTACAAATTACAACTAGAATCTCCAAAGGCACTAATAGGCAGTCATGGGAACAAAGACTTAAACAAACTATGGCACAAAAGGATGGGTCACTTGCACCATGGAGCTCTGAGAATTCTCAAGAGCACTGTAACAAGAGTTTCAGATCTGAGTATGGAATGAGATGATATATGCAGGGGATGCGCTCTAGGAAAGTATGCCAAGGCGGCATTTCCTAGGAGCAACCACAGGGCCAAGAGTGTACTAGGATTGATACACAGATATTTGTGGACCTATGTCCGTCAAAGCTCTCAGCGGTGCTGAGTATTTCCTTACTTTCATTGATGACCACTCGAGGAAAACTTGGATCTATTTTTTGAAAACCAAGGATGAGGTTTTTTGTCGATTCACGGAGTTCAAGGCTCTAGTGGAGAATCTGACAGGTAAGAAAATAAAACTCTTGCGCTCAGATAATGGTGGAGAATATGTCGATAAGGACTTCACTGATTTTTGCGCTAAGGAGGGCATCAAAAGAGAGTGGACAGCTCCCTGCAATCTGGAGCAGAATGGGGTGGCAGAAAGGAAAAACAGGACTATTGTAGAAGCAGCTAGGGCCATGCTGTATGATCAGGATATGCCAAAATTCCTATGGGCAGAAGCATGCAACACAACTGTCTACGTTCAGAACAGGACTCTTCATCGGGCATTGGGCAAGATTACTCTAGAGAATGTCTTCACTCGGAAGACACCTGAAGTCAATCATTTCAGGATATTTGCGAGTGTGGCATATTGTCGCATACCCGAAGAAAAGAGGAAGAAGCTCGATCAGGCTGCAAAAAAGGGGTATCTGGCAGGATATAGCAAGAACGCTAAGGCATACAGGATCTATCTTCCAGGGAGCAAGAAGGTAGTAGTACGACGGGATGTAAAGTTCATGGAGGACAAAGCTTTCAGAGGATCTCATGAAATGCCTTCCAAGGAGCAGTTGAAAAAGGATCTGTTGGTCATGCCTCTTCAACCAACGGAAGTGAAGAATCCTTCCTCAGATCAAGAAGATTCTCAGATGAGGAAGAGGAGCAAACATAAGCACCTATTGGCAGAGGAAGAACCAGCAGGGAACTTCGTTAGATTCTACGTGATGCAGAGAACTTCATCGAAGAGCCAAGGAACAATAAACTAGAGCGAAAACAGCCAGACAGGTATCAAGCGTTAGTAGCTTAGGATAGAGAGCCTTCCAAGCTTCAAGGAGGCAGTTCAGCATCAGGTCTGGCTAGATGCAATGGTGGAGGAGCATAACTCCATAATGGTAAACATTGTCTGGGAGGTGGTGTCAAGGCCTCAAGACAGATGTGTGGTAGGTTCAAGATGGATCTACAAGATCAAATATGTTGCAGACTGCAATATTGAAAAATAAAAGGCCAGGTTTGTGGCTAAGTGGTATGCTCAAAAGGAAGGGATTGACTATGAGGAAACCTTCGCCCCAGTAGCCAAGTATACATCTCTTAGGACTGTGATATCTCTTGCAGCCCAAATGGGATGGGAGATCATCAGATGGATGTCAAAACAGCATTTCTGAACGGGATAATAGAAGAAGAAGTATACATTGAACAACCAGAGAGCTTTGAAACTCATGAGAAGAAGTTATGTATGCGACTAAAGAAAGCCTTTGTATGGGGTTGAAGCAATACAGACGTGGTAAAGGTCGAATAGATGCTACTTGTAGAAGAATGGGTTTGTCAAGAGTGACCGCGGATTGAATCCTACTATCTTGTTCCATGAGAGAAGCAGCCACTTATCTAGTATTATATGTGGATGACTCTCTTCCAACCAGATCATCGAGGCTGCATTAAAGACTGCTAAGAAGAATCTACGCCACAGAGTTCTGACATGAAAGATCTAGATGAGTGCACTCATTTCTAGGTTTGGAAGTTTGGCCAGCAGAAAGGAGAAATCTTCCTTGGGCCCAAGGAAGTATGCTACAAGAAATTCTGAAAAAGGTTCGGGATGGAGACGCTAGACCTATGGCTACGCCAATGATTACACAAACACTGAAAAGATTGATGCATCAGAAGACAAGGATGTCGATCCACTATACCGACAGCTCATAGGGTCCCTGATGTATCTAGTCAATACCAGGTCAGATATTTGCTACGCTGTCAACACCCTCAGTCAGTTCATGGTGGAACCAAAGAGGGTTGACTGGGAAGCAGCCAAGCACGTTCTTAGGTATTTACAGGGAACAGTTGATTATGGGCTCTTGTACAACAAGTGGAAGGATATCAAGTTGAGTGGATTTACTGATGCAGATTGGGCAGGAAGTTCAATGGATCGGAAAAGTACCTTTGGGTACTGTTTCAACATTGGATCAGGAATAACCTCCTGGTGCAGTAGGAAACAGAAGTCTGTGGCTCTAAACTCGTCTAACGCAGAATATATGGCAGCAAGCACAGCTTTGTGTGAGGCCATGTGGCTTAGAAAACTGTTGGTAAACCTATTCAGAAGAAATATGGAGGCGACCAGGATCATGCGTGATAATCAGAGTTGCATCAAACTCTTTGAGAATCTAGTATTTCATGATAGGTCAAAGCATATTGATATCTAGTGTCACTTTGTCAGAGATTGTGTCAAACGTGGAGCTGTACAGTTGAGCTACACTCCTACAGGGGAACAAGTGGTAGATATCCTCACCAAGGCCCTTGGAAAGTCAAAATTTGACTACTTCAGAGAAAAGATGGGGATGGTAAAGAACCCTTTCAGAAGTAGTGTGTTAGAAACACAAATGACGAGGGAGTTGCAGTGCAAATGCAGTGTTGGCAGAAAGGACCAACAACAGCACAAATGCAAAGGGAGTTGCAGTGCAGATGCAGTGTTAGGGGAAAGGACGAACAGCAGCACAGATGCAAAGGAAGGTGCAATGCAGATGTAGGGCTGGGAGAAAGGACCAGCAGCAGCACGGATGCAGAGGGAGTTGTCGTACAGATGCAATAGTGGCAGTGGCAAAACCATGGACAGCAGTACAAGATGCAGCAATGGAGAGGATGTTGGGCAGGGAGGCCTAGCATCAGCACAGGTACTAATGCCGGATGATCAAAGTAATACTTAGTGAGGAGTATTGCTAGATCACAGTCCTCGCTAAGAGGGAGTGTTGATTTGGGGTAGCATCGAATGTGCTCTAGCCACGAAATTCGGTGGAGAGGTTGGGGCACATGAGATCTCCAATACCCAGAAAGGGTTTGGGCAGATTCTAAACAGATCAGGAGATATTAAAAAATAAACTAAATATTTTTAATGGAGTCCCTAAGTCTAAACTTAGGGAAAATAAAATATTAATGTGTATTAATATGAATTTGTGTTAGAATGGTCCAAAAGACATGGATCAAGTCAAATCTAATCTTAGTCGTTGATTAGGGACTTAATCTCGGCCGTTGAGATATCAACAAAAAAAGTATAAGAGGAGGCTTGAGGGGCACTTGGAGAACACACTGAGGGGGACCAGTCAGTTCAATTTCTGGAGTAGGGTTTCCTGAGAAATTGAACCAGTGGTCTGGAGAGCAGTGAGGAGGCAGCAACTACAAAACAGAGATACGGGAGATCAACGCAGAAGAGGCAAACGCAGAAGAGGCAAACGCAGACACTGTGCAGAGCTAGAAGGACTTGCGTCATCCATGCAGTGGCTGCATGAATGACACAGAAGCCCAGCGAGGTTGCACAGAGCCTCAGTAGGCTGACGCAGAGGGTCTTAGGCTGACGCAAAGGGTTTCAAGCTGACGCAAAGGGTTTCACGCTGTAGCAAAGGTCAGTAGGGCCTACGTTGGGTTTAGGAAAGTGCTGGAAGTTTGCCTATCTGTGGGTAAGCCAGTTTGGCACCCTGTTGTACAAGAAAATTGTTGAATAATAAAATCCTCCCTTGTTGCACTGGTTTTCCCACATTGGGTTTTTCCGGGGACATTAGTCCAAAATAACTATGTCAATGTGTGCATATTTTTGTTTCTGTATTATGATGTGATATCTGCAGCAGTATTTATTTTAATGTTTGTTGAAGTAATTTCATGAATAACTTATGACGAAATAAGTAGGAAAAGTAAATTAGTTGCTGCAGCGATAGAATTTTCACAGGAGATCCGTGATCAGCTAACTTCCATAAGGGCCACACTGGATCAGGAGCTGATGGTGAGGACTGCATTGAACGCAATCTCAGAGGATTGGGAGGTATTTGTCCAGAGCATATTAGGCCGGACGAGCCTTCCAAATTGGGAGGAACTATGGACAGCTCTTCGTCAAGAAGAGATCAGACAGGTGTCCAAGGCGGGGAGTAGCGGAAAAGGGGTCAGAATCAAGGAGGAAGAAGAAGATGCGGCTCTCGCATCTGTGGGAAAGAAGGAGAAAAGAAATAAGGACCTCTCCAAGGTCAAGTGTTTCCATTATGGGGAACTGGGTCACTATGCGAACCAATGTCCTAGGAAGAAGAGCAAGGGAGAGGCTTCTAAGACTAAGATTGCGCTGGCTAAAGCGGAGAAGGAAGTTGAGACTGATGACGACTGTGTCATGAGTGCTCATGCACCTCGAGAGAAGAGGTTGGGAGACATCTAGCTGTAGTTAGACGAACTACAGGCAATGAGGGGCAGGATCCTCAAGGTACCCAACCTCTTGGATCATACCTTGCTACGAGAGCCCTAAAGAGGAGTAGCAAGACTGACAAATGTCGGTAGAGACGGATGTGGATGAAGCAACAGAGAGTGCTACAGTGCAGGAGTCCCAGGACAGCATGAGGCAGCAGTGCGAGATGCATGGAGTTGTTGCAGCAGCGCAGAGGTCAGTAGAGGGAGCACTTGTCAGCAACAAAGGGAGCTTCAGCATCAGGAGTGTTTCTAGCCTGACGGAGATGTCAGAATTGGGAGTATCAGTTACTTACTTCTCAATAATTGAGTTGCAGTGCAGCAGTTAGCAATGGCAATGCTATGGGCAACACAATGCAGCGTGATGAGAGGGGATGCAGTGCAGATGCAGCAATGGCAATGGCAGGGCCATGGGCAGCAGCACGAATGCAGAGGGAGTTGTCGTACGGAGGCAGCAATGGCAGTGGCAGGGCCATGGGCAACAGCACATGATGCAGCAGTGAAGAGGATGTTGGGTGGGGAGGCCTAGCATCAGCACAGGGACCAATACTAGATGATCAGAGTGATACTCAGTGAGGAGTATTACTAGAGCACAGTCCTCGGTAAGAGGGAGTGTTGATTTGGGGTAGCATGGGATGTGCTCTAGCCATGAAAATTGGTGGAGAGGCTATAGCACATGAGATCTCCAAGACCCAACAATGGTTTGGGCAAAACCTAACCAGTTTGGGAGATATTAAAATAATTAATATTTTTAATGGAGTTCCTAAGTCTAAAATTAGAAAAAATAAAATATTAATGTGAATTAACATAAAATTGAGTTAGAATGGTCCAAAAGTCATGGATTAAGCCAAATCTAATCTTAGTTGTTGATTAGAGATTTAATCTCAGTCATTGAATGGGCCAACGAAAAAAGTATAAGAGGAGGCTTGAGGGTTAGTTGGAGAACACAGAGGCCCGCACAGGGGTTCTTGGATAGCCAGTTCGAGTGGCCAAATTGTTGCCAAATTGCTTGTGTAGAAGGGAAAAATTCCCTCAGTAATTTTGCCAGTGATTTCTCAGGAAAGGATTGCAAGTTCAGCATCCAGTTCATTGTGCTCAGATTTTGTTGTTGAATAATAATAATAAAACCCTCATTTGTTGCACTAGTTTTCCCACATTGGGTTTTTTTAGGGATGTTTGTCCAAAAATATCAATGTCAATTGTATTGAGTGTGCTCTATTTTTCTCAGTTCCAGTTTATTTTCCGTAGCATTTTTATTGTGAAAAAATTGCAGTGTGATTTATTCGTTATTTTTCCCTAACAAAATATACAACATAATTAGTCAGTTAGAAAAAAAATGCTAGTTGTTGCATTTCAAGGAATTTTCAAAAGGAATTCATTATATTCATCAAGTATTAAATATTAAATTTCTATTAGTATGAAAAGTTTGTACCTAATAAGAATTTAAAACCATCAATGTTGTGGGAAAATACATTTTGTAACTATGTAATGAACAAGATTCGTATACTCAGAGGAATGCTTTGATACTAATGTAACGAACAAAGTTCATATACGCAGTGAAATACTCGAAATATTTGGTATATAAGAATGTCCATCATGGTACAAATAATTTATTATATAAGAAAATATTTGAATACAAGAGAAATCATTACAAATGAAGGTGAGAGCCTACTTATATAACTAGGCAAGTACCCTTTCACAAATGGTCATGTCCTTAGAGACATGCCTCTTCAATACTAACTACTAGTTAATTAATTATTATTACAATTATCATTATTGTTTATATTATATTATTATTATTATATATATATATATATATTATTCATAACATTGTCTTCCTCTTCGAAAAGCTTTGTCCTCAAAGCTTACTAATGAAAAAGCATGTCATCTGTTTCTTGGTCTTGTAATCTATTTGCATTCTTCTAGATTCTTGGAGTTGTCATCTTCATTGATACAAAATGATAGGATCCTCTGAGTGATAAACAAAATTGTCGAACTGAGAAGGAATCTAACCATCCTAAATCAATCTTCCATGCAACCTTGCAATTACTTGATAGCTAGTATAAATTACTATCGTCAAACGAGACTGTGCTGACAACATTATTCTTTTGAACATAAGTCTGTTCTTTATATTATGAGTGATATAGATACGCAAACTGATTGAGATGTCTGCTCTTGTGATTTGGGTGTAGATAAGGATTTATTTTGACTTGATTTTCCCTTAACTTATTGGTGTCAATTTCTTTATTTACTTGAAATACTAACTTCCTTTAGGTATGGAAGTTGTTTGGTTAATCATTGGATCTTCACGTGAAATCTCAATCACTTGAACTGCAACATCTGAATATGTTTTTACTTTCAATTTTTTTCATCATCTTGAGTTGTGGTATTGATTGGATCAATATTCATTCCTTTCCCTTCAACTTGAACAGCTATGTCTATTGACTTCGATGCTTCTCCTTGAGTAAGTTGTTCTAACTTGTCTTTTAGCAACTGCTTGTTACTTTTAAACTTCTTTATTTGTCTAAGAAGGTTTATTTCTTCGTTTTCTAAATTGTTGACTTTATCTTTAGTATCCTTTTCTTCATTTTTTAAACTTTTGATTTGTTCTAATAAATTTTTATTAAGGTTCTTTAAACGTAAATTTTCCTCTTCTTGTTCTGATAAATGTTTTTTGAGTTCCTTCTTTGTGACCTTAGTCTTCTTGACTTGTGCAAGTAATTTTTCAACGTTGTCATTGAGGCGAAAAATTTCTTCGTCCTTTTTCATTACTTCCTTCTAATGAATATCAGCAAGATCTTTATATTCTTGTTGTAAATTTTGCTCAAATTTGGCTATTTTGTCTTTCTCTTGATCTTCCAGCTACAATTTCTCGGTACACTGGATTACATCTTTTTGTAGGGGTGATGATGGGCTTTTGACTTGCAATTTGCATTCCATTTGCTTCATTTCCTTATTAAAATTTGCATGTTGTCACCCAAATATTTCCATTAATTGTTCTATATCTCGTGCTAACAATTGTTTTTGTGCATCACTTAGATATTTGACTAAAGTAAAGGTGTTAAATTTGGACAACTAGGTCCAAACTCCATGTTCTGATGCTCAGATTAAGAGGCTAATATTTTTGTTGGATTCCTCTTTCTAAGAGGTGTAAAATCCATATAAAAATAGTCTTAATCCGATGAGCAGAACTTATATTTTGAATTTATTATTCTTAATAAATTATATGTGCAAGGTCAGCCAGTTTTGTCATGTAGCCTCACATGCCCAACAGATGTGTCACACACCCTCATTGATGGATATATATACAGGAAAAGTTGGAGAGAATTTCAACACAACTCAACTCACATCTTCCTCTCTCATCCTAAAGAGTACGAGCTACCTGGAGGACAAATTTCAGCCACACGTGGGAAGGACGAAGAGGACAGACCGTACGGCTGAGCTGTAGTACGATTTTCTGCTGCTAGGGTTTCGCAAAAGTTTGACCAGCGTTGACTTTGGTCAACGCTTGGTCCAATCAAGCTGAAAACTTGTGGAAGGTTCGATTTTTGAAGGCCGTACTACCTGGCACAAAAATCGAGGTCAAAGGGTTGACCGTTTTGCTGCTGCGTTGACTTTTAGCTTGCTGCCCCTGCGTTGACTTTTCAGGACAGCGTTGACTTTTGTAGAATTGACTTTGGTTGACTCATCTACTGGTTGGAGGGTTGTTGTGACACATCTGAGCTGGCTGACCAAAGGAGACTTTGCTGGTTGAAGCATCCTGTTGACCGCCGAAACGAACACACACATTTTTTCTGTTTCTGATTTGTCTTCTGTAAGATCTGCTCATATGTTCTATCTGCATTTTGCTTAACTACTTGTATGATTGCTGTGAGAAAAGTGAAATTGCTCTTAGCATAGAACATCTACAAAACTTTACAATTATCTAGTTTCTACTCTATCACTCATCAAGATCATAATATTTTGTGTTGATTGGTTTAGAAAAGATTAAAAACAAAGTTAGTGCAAGAAGAGACAAACGGTTGGAAACTTACAGGACCACCATAGTCCAAAAGTCTTGAGCAATACATCTCTGCTGCCTCAAAATCCTTTCGATGTTTGTAATAATTGGCAAGGTAATACAGTGCATCCATCATTTCTGGACCATCATTATGTTCTTTTTCCATTCTCTCTACGTTCATTTTATAATAGTGTGCAGCTTCATCGTGATGTCCTAAGTTGCTATGCAATTTTGCGAGTTTGTGCATGGCAATCCCTTCATTATCATTGTTTCTTAAGGCTCGAAGATAACACTTTATAGCTGCATCAAACATTTCCAGGTGACCACTTTCATAGCAATTTCCAATAGCAATCCACATCCGAGCATCATCAGGTCGCAGATGAGCAGCTCGTCGAAAGTAATAAATTGCATAATTAGGCAGGGCCAAAATTTCATAGGTTTGCCCCAAGCCATACCAAGCACGATAATCCCTGGGATTTATATCGACAGCTCTGCGGTAGGTATCAATTGCAGATGGAGTATTTTTCATTTCCACATACTCATGTCCCATTAATGTCCATGCTGAAAGGTAGTTTTTGTTTAATTTCAATGCTCGCTTGAAATATAGAACAGCCTTTTCATGTTGACCTTTCAGACTGTAATAATTTCCAATAATGCAGCAAGACTCTGGCCTATATTTATCTGTAGAAAATACTCGGTGTGCCAAGTGGCTCAATGAAGCAAAGGACTCCTTCACATACAATATGTTTGAAAAAATATCCATTCCATCTACACGATAAGGATCATAGCGTAGCATATCTGAATATAAGTTTTCGGCTTGGTCATATTCACGTGAATTGTAGAGACCTGATGCTATCTGACCTAAAATATACTCACTGAAAGGAAAAACCTCCTGTAACTTTGCATATTTTTGTAACCCTTCATTGTTTTTCTGTAGTTCCAAATAAGTACTTGCAAGAAAAAAATCTTTCATCCAGTGATCCTTTAGCTCAAGACTGTTTAAAGTGCTAATATCTGTACACAGAGCCTGTAGCTCGAGCCAAGCACTCCAGTTCCATGGATAAGCATCAACAGACTTTACAAGAATATCACAAGCTGCAGTATTGTGTCCATTTTCACGTAGCACAATCCCATACATATACATCCCAAATGGATCAAGAGTACCATTCTTCTGACTGCTAGATAGCTCCTGTGCTAATACAGGCAAGTCACTATTTACAGCATCATTCTTCCCTAAAGGCCCTTCAAGTTCTATCGCTTCTTCCTCCTTACGCTTCTCCCCAGCCTAATCAAAATAACAAAAACATTAAACCCACGTAAGGGTGCCTTGAAACTAGATGACTTTTGACATACTGATGCACTGGTCAATAGTTTTTCGACCAAAGTAAGATGTATACAAGATTCCCATAAACACTTAAAGAACATTAAAAAGAAATTGTAAACATGACACTTCATTCCATATGGGCAGTGTCAAAATCACCATGTTTCAAGTAAAAATACTCAACTCATCCCGCAAGGAAAAATATCTAATTGACTTCATAGGGAAATCAGTCTAGAGAATAGCATAGAGATTGGCAAGCCACCACTCACAAGGCTGATTATGGCAATAGTTTTAGGGCTCAAGCTCAGTTTATATCTTATGGCGTCCACCATAACAGAGTTAAAAGGAATCATGTACCAGAGGTAAAACTATCCAAGTGAGAACAGATAAGTAAAATACGGACATTAAATGATTGCCTTGAATAAGCTAAGGTAGTAGCAATGAGCATTAAATTTATAAAATTTGTAATGGAATCATGTCTTGAGAAAACATACCAAGGTGGCAGACTTGATAGCAATCAAAGGAGTTTTGTGCTAAGAAACAACCAAGCATAGATCAGAATGTTTAATGATGAAAGAAAAATAAAGACCATCACACTCGGGGATGCCCTAAAAACTTACTACCATTTCATCCCTTGCAGAAATAGAATCATTTCGCCTCCTTGCCATAAAAGAAGCTTCAAAAAGGAGCTGAGAAACATGCAACACTAGATTTAATCACACTCTGTGGGCAACAGCCTTGATGAGAATGGCATTAGAGAGTTCATATCAGCAGGTTCTCACACATATACCTACTCTACACAACCGTTTTTGGCACTTCCCATTGAGAATATCAGCATAGTGCAATCTCAATAGGGTTTATCTATCCATCAACATTTTTTTAATCCATATATCAGCAGAGGAATTGTTCCCTCTTACATGCAAAAGAGAAATATTCACACACATGCTACGAGGATATCAGAGGAGGTCTACCATATAGGAGCATTTAGAGGATGAGGATGTTGTAGACAAGATGCCATAATACAGGACATCTTCCAGCTTCTTGTGCAGCAATGCAGATGCCCATGATATATCCAGAATGCCTGGGTGATTTCTGAGGGCAAGGTGGATCTGATTCTGAGGACCACCAACAACAGATTCAAGACCATCCAAGCTCATATGACAAGTATTGTGCTGAAAATTTATGTAGCTACAGTTGGCATTTTTCATTAAAAAATTTGAAGGAAAATTACATATTTTGTCATACTTACAAGTCAGCCTAATGAGATCCTCAAGTCTATTAGAATATTTCTACTTTAGTTTAATGCTCACTCTTTTAGCTGTTGCTAAGTTTATTCTTTTAGCAGTTTCTTAGATGAAATTGATTCTTTACATAGAAACTTCATGTTTCTATCTTTGTAAATATCTCTGTATTATTATTGAGTATTGTTGCTCAATCAATTCATTGAATTCATTTGGAAATCCATATGCGTGTTTCGCACTGTTTTATGGTATCAAAGCCTTTTCTCTTGAGTTATTTCTGTTATTCCTTTCTAAGGTCGAGTCCTCTGTAAGCCAGATAGCCTTCACTGAGTCTCAGCTTCGGCTTTGCTCACTGTGATAAAAGCTTACAGTCGTCTATCTCGATACAGAAGTGGATCGTTCAAAATAACTCTTCAACTGTTGCTCTCTGTTCCAGATTCGTTCTTTGTTGGTTCAATTTTTTTAAAAATTCATGGTGGTTCCAGCGAATTTTTTAGTGGCATCATTTTTTTATGTTGGACGAGGGTTTCCCAAGCTCAGTTACGCATAAACCCGCGTCCGAGAATTGGTGTCGTTGACGGAATTCTGGCGACAACTTAATCGCTCACTTGTCAACTGACATAACCTCGACATAATTTTCATTGAAAATCCAAAACTGAAGTTTTCGTAGTCCGATTTCGTGGTTTTTTCAGCAGTCGGTGTTGTTGTCGTTAATTGGGTTCCAAGCGGGTTTCGTCAGACACAAACAGCATCGCAGAAGCAGCGAGACTTGTAGCAGCCAACTTCTACTGTGGGATCGGAATAACGTGAGGCAAGGTGCGCACGGTATTTTATTGCAGATACACAGTGGCTTTTTCTGAGCGGAAACCGTGTTGTTTTTTGGCGGAGCGAATACCATTTCGTGGGTCCCGTAACATATTTTTTTTTATATACTCGCATATTGTCCAAAGTCCTGACAGAAGGTCCAACCTAGCCAAGCAGCAACGCCAAATCGACAGCCATCGTCACAGCTCAGCAGCTGGTAATCTTTTCTGAATTTTCGTAAACATATTTTACTGCCACCGTGTAGTTTCCAGTTGTTTTTTATCAGTGTTATATACGAACGGCGACCGATTAAAATATATGTGCGTATATTTGGGAGCTGGATATATTTTATTTGTGGAAAACGAATAAAACCGTGCAAGTTGTGACGTTTCTCTCAGCTGTTATTTAACTGATTTATTGGCCGAGTCATCTCTGCATTCAAGGAGGGTATGTTTCTATGCTCTAGTGCCGAATAAATGTTGTTGGTGTATTTTTGAACAGATTAATAGAGTAAAAGAACCAGCTACAACCATTCTGGGACCATATTCCTGAGTTAGTACAGCTGGAATTATTCTATACTTATGACTAAAATATTGAAGGTTTCTATGCTGAAATAGAGCCAGGTTCCTTCTTCTTTTTTCCTAGCTGACTAGTTCTCACTACACCCGGATCAAGTTTCCAGCAGTAACATCTGTAAGATTTTATCCGAATTAGTCAGATTTTCCTATTATCTTCTTGAGAAACAAACAGATGGCTTCACTAACCAATCTAATGCTGGAAGGTAGTCAACGCTTCAATGGCACAAACTACAACATCTGGAAACAGAGAATGTTAACCATTTTTGAATATAGGCGTCTTGACCAGCTCGTTCTCAAAAAGGAGCTCCGTCCTGGTACAGCTGGCACCGATCAGACAAGTTTGATGATCGAAATCGAGAGGCAGTTATGCTTCTCAAGCTCTCTGTCGCTGATGATCAGTTACCACAGATTCCTTCTGGCAAGACAACTGCTGAGATCTGGCAACAGTTGAAGGACCTTCACGAGACATTCGATAAAAATAGAGCCTTCTTTCTCAAAAATCAGTTGTTCTCCATTATGATGGACGAACATATGTCTCTACAGGAACATCTCAACAAGATTAAAGATATTCGAGATCAACTCGAAGCCATTGGTCGCACCATGGAGGAAGAAGATCTGGTGGTCATCACTCTGAAAAGTCTACCACAATCTTATGAACACTTCATAGAAACTCTAAACGTTACTGCCACTAATGTTGATCTAAAGTTCCCAGACTTATGCACCAAACTTATGCAGCAGGATCGATGGAAACAACAGTTTGGTAGTGGTGCAGAATCAGCTTCTTCAGAAAATGCCTTTGCGGCCAAATATCAGTCATCTCAGTCCTTTCAGCAGAAAGGTTCTTCCCAGTCCTTTGATCCTGCTAGGAAGAAAACTGTGCAGTGTAACTACTGTCACAAATTTGGTCACATGAAGAAAGATTGCAGACAGAGAATTGCCTCTGAACAGAAGAAACAGGGGGGACTTCATCAGACAGCGAATGTTGCAGAACATTCCGAGCAGACAGATTCTGCCTTTTATGCTTTTATGGCTAAAAGGTCTTCCGATCATATTCCATCATTTGCTTGGTACATTGACTCTGGTGCATCACGCCATTTCTCTCACAGGCGTGACTGGTTTATTGACTTTTCACCTTTCAGTGATTCCGTGGTATTTGGAGGAGGTGAAAAATACACAGTAGATGGCAGAGGTACAGTTCAAATTCAGTCTGGTGGACGCACTCTTATCTTCCTGAATGTTGACTTTTCACCTTTCAGTGATTCCGTGGTATTTGGAGGAGGTGAAAAATACACAGTAGATGGCAGAGGTACAGTTCAAATTCAGTCTGGTGGACGCACTCTTATCTTCCTGAATGTATACTATGTTCCTGGGATGGAAATTAATCTGTTGTCCGTCAGTCAGATTATGAGGAACTCTCCTCAGCTTGATGTAGTATTTAGTGTGCACAAATGCTCTATTATCGACAGGGAGACTAGTGTTACAGTTGTTGTTGGCCTAGAAGATCATGGTCTATACAGGTTTCTTGACACTGGTGATTTTCCAGAAGTGGCTCTAGCAGCTCGTGCTTCTCCCATCAGCACTCTATGGCATCAGCGATATGGGCACCTAAACATGCAGTATCTCTCTCAGCTCTCTCGGGAAGGACTTGTGTCAGGATTACCTGATATTCAGACTCAGCAGTTGGGCGTATGCGGCGCTTGTCAATCTGGCAAACAACATCGGTCTTCATTCACGAATGGAGAATCCTGGCGCGCATCTAAGGTACTCCAGCTAATTCATGTTGATATTTGTGGTCCCATGAAAACATCTATCACTGCTTGCAAATATTTTTTGCTTATTGTAGATGATTTCAGTAGAAAGATGTGGGTATATTTTCTCAAATATAAATCTGATGCATTTAGTATCTTTCAGAAGTTTAAAACCTTAGTTGAAAAAGAGTCTGGCTGTAATATCATGACTCTTAGGACAAATAATGGGGGGGAATTTTGTTCTTCTGCTTTTTCCAACTTCTGTGATACTCATGGCATAAAACGCCAGTTCACTACTCCGTACACTCCCCAGCAGAACAATGTTGTTGAGCGCCGCAACCGCACGGTTGTTGAAATGGCTCGCTCTATGTTACAACACAAGAATGTTCCAAACAAATTCTGGGCTGAAGCAATCTTTACTACTGTTTATCTTCTTAATCGATCACCTACTCAGGCTGTTAAAGGGAAGACTCCGAAGAGGTTTGGTCTGGTCATAAGCCGAAGATCAGTCACCTCAAAGTTTTTGGCTCAATTGCATATGTTTGGATTCCAACTGCTAAACGCTCTAAGTTGGATTCCAAAAGCCAGAAACTCATGATGACAGGGTACAGTGATCATCACAAGGCTTACAGACTAATAGATATAGCCACTGGTCGTCTTAGCTTCAGTCGGGATGTGGTATTTGATGAAGACAGGGGCTTCTTTCAGTCTTCTTCTTCTGAGCAGTGGTCTAAGGATCAACCACACAGTGTTCTTCTTCCAGTAAGTCCACTTGATGGGAGGGATGATGCAGCATCCGTGTTTGATAATACACTACCTGAACTTCCTCCGGAAACTAATTCTTCTCCTGCAGCTCCTATTGTTTCTGAACCTTCTTCATCTCCTCCTGCTTTTGGTTCCTCTACTTCTTGGCCAAAATGGTGGGCTAAAACCATTGTTGATCTCAGGGATGATGAACTTCTTGAAGGACGAACTTCTGGAAATAAGAGCAAACAGCAGTCTACAGTAAATTTTGCTCTTATGGCTAACCTTCACAGTATCTTTGAGCCTCAAACTTACTCAGAGGCTAAGGGTATATCTGAGTGGGAACAGGCTATGGAAGCTGAATTCCAAAGTCTTCAGAAAAATCACACATGGACCCTTTCTGATCTTCCTGAAGGAAAAAAAGCCCATTAGTTGCAAATGGGTATATAAAGTGAAATACAAAGCCAATGGAACTCTAGACAAGTATAAAGCTCGTCTTGTGGCTCGAGGATTCTCACAGAAGGAAGGCATTGACTATGAGGAGACTTTTGCTCCTACAGCCAAAATGAGTACCATATGGCTTGTCCTTGCCCTAGCAGCTCAGTTTAAATGGAAAGTTCATCAGATGGAGGTAAAAAGTGCTTTCCTAAATGGTGACTTACAAGAAGAAGTCTACATGACACAGCCTCCAGGATTTAAGATTGCTGGTCAAGAACAGAAAGTATGCAGATTAGCTAAAGCTCTCTATGGATTGAAACAAGCTCCTCGGGCTTGGTACATGAAAATTGATCAGTACCTAACAGATCATGGTTTTCAGCGGAGTCGTTCTGATGCCAATCTGTATATCAAGCATACTGGTGATGATATCTTGTTTGTGGTTGTCTATGTAGATGACCTTATCATTACTGGTAGCTCTGCACATTTGATCCATGGGATCAAACAAGACTTATGCAGTACCTTTGATATGACAACTTGGGTCTTCTTCACCACTGCTTGGGGGTTGAAGTTTGGCAGACTGAGAATCACATCTTTCTCTCTCAATCCAAGTATGCCAAAAATCTTGTGGACAGATTCAGAATGCAGGATTGCAAACCAGCCACGACTCCTATGGAACCAGGGCTCAAACTTTCAGCTGAGTCATCCTCTCTTCCTGTGGATGAAACTTTATTCAGGCAATTAGTAGGCAGTCTCATCTATCTTACTGCCACCATACCAGACATCAGTTTTGCAGTGAGCTACATTTCCCGCTTCATGTCAGCCCCTAAAGCTGATCATTGGATAGCAGCCAAGCGTGTGCTACGATATGTGCGTGGCACTTCTGATTATGGACTCCTATACACGTGCAGTTCCGATCCTATACTCAGTGGTTATACAGATTCTGACTGGGTTGGTTTGATTGATGATCGTAAATCTACAGCTGGATATGTGTTTAGTCTAGGATCTGGTGCCGTCACCTGGACTAGTAAGAAGCAGCAAGCCGTAGCTCTCTCCTCAACAGAAGCAGAGTATCGAGGAGCAGTTAAGGCATCCTGTGAAGCAGTTTGGCTTCGACGTATGCTTGCAGATATGCATGCTTCCCAAACAGGTCCTACTTCCTTGTTTTGTGATAATCAGGGAGTGCTCAAACTGGCCAAAAATCCCGTCTTTCATGAACGAACAAAACATGTGGAAACTCATTGCCACTACATTCGCCAGCTTGTTGAAGACGGATCCGTTCAATTGAGATATGTTCCCACAACAGAGCAGCCTGCAGATATCTTCACCAAGCCTCTTGGTCCTGATAAGTTTGTAAAATTCAGGGGGTATATTGGTGTTGTAAATAGATTGAGCATTAAGGGAGGGTATTAGAATATTTCTACTTTAGTTTAATGCTCACTCTTTTAGTTGTTGCTAAGTTTATTCTTTTCGCAGTTTCTTAGATGAAACTGATTCTTTACATAGAAACTTGATGTTTCTATCTTTGTAAATATCTATGTATTATTATTGAGTATTGTTGCTCAATCAATTCATTGAATTCATTTGGAAATCCATATGCGTGTTTCGCACTGTTTTAAAGTCAGCCCGAATAGGGCTAATTAGCCCACATAGAACACACATATATATGGCATCAATGAAACTCATTTAGAGCATCAATCACATCATTCATCAAGTTCGTTCTGCAATCTTCAGAGGGCATATCCACATGTGCGATGGACAAGACGATCTCTCTTTCTTATGTGTTGACTTTCTCTTGGTGACTGCATTGACTGTATTTTATCTTGAGCATATTGGCATCTTTTCTACTTCAGATCAGATCTCCTTGGAAGGCCGCGTACCTCAGAAGTTTGTTGATTCTTGAGCATGATATTTTAGCTTCTACAGTGTGATGTTGACTGAGTGACTTAACTGTGGGTTTGACCGAGTTTCTTTGACCAGTGCATTGATTTTTCTGTGGAGAATTGAGTACTAAATTTTGGCCTCTTATTACAGTGACCTCAGGTCCAAATTTCGGCCTTATTGAGCACACTATTACAGTTGACTTGGAGCTGACTTTTCTCTCTGTTGACTGACTTTGACTGGTATTTTATTCAGTTCAGATTTGGATCTGTTGGAATATTCTTGATGTAATTTTGATGGGCAGAGTCTCTCTCTCATAAGGAAAGAATTTTGGTTGAGTTTTCCCCTTGTGAGCTTCGCCCTCGCTGTGAGCCTAATTCTTGGTGGCTCTTGTTTACTGTTCATTGTCTACTGTGATCTGTTGAAAAGTAGCAAAGGAATGGATTCCTTGATTTGTCCCTTAATTCAAGGAATCGATTTAGTGATCTTGTTAATCATGCACAAGTTCCAGTGATGTGGACGAGTTCAAGAAGCAGTTTAACTAGTGCGAGCTTGTAGAGGACCGAGTTATCTATCCTCTAGTGTGCGTTAAATTGAGAACTGAATATTCAAGTGAAGTTAGCGTCCTAAATTTTAGGAGGATCCAGTTAACTTAGTGTGTTGACTTCTGTTAACTAGAAAACCTCCAGTTCAACTTCCTAATTTAGAAAGTCACTAACAATAACCAAATTAAATTGCTTACAAGGAGATCGAAGGCACACATTGTATTCATAATTTCTTGAGCATGAGTTTGTGAGCAAGTGAGCTTGTGAGAGGAACGAGCCAAGAAGTTTTCTCTTGTGTGAATTGGAGAAGGAGAGCAGCCTTGAGAAGTGCGCTGAAAAATAGGAGGAAATTCCTATTTTTTAGGAGCTGGAAATGTGCTAGGATATAGGGGCATATTTCCTAAGGAATGCGTATATATTTAGGAGCTCAGGTTCGCACAGTTTTCAAGGAGCAGATCAGTATTCTAGCAGTTGTTTCAAGCATAGTTTAAGGCAGACAGAATATTGTGTTTTTCTAATTGAGACAAGCTGGCTGTAAGAGATCTAAAGCTTATTCTTCTTCCATGAAATTCTGAAGCAAGTGAGGGTTTTCCTTGTTGGATTCTCTAGAAAAATTGCCTTGTTTTCTTGTGCGAATTTGTGCAATTATTTCTGTTCTGTTCCACTGCTATTTGGTAGAGAAACTGTTAAATTTGGATTAACATGTTCTTTGCTTAGGTTAGTTATTTCATTCAACCATATGCTGATTATATCATTAACAATCACATTGAACATTAACTAACGAAAGAACATGAACGATAAGTGCTGAAGACAAGCCAAGAAAGAAGGACACGAGAATATGGCTCAAGCCAGGGAAAAACCCCATAATGGGGAAAACCCTTGATCAATTCTTATTATTATAATCAAATGTTCAGCAGAGGGAGAGTACAATAAAAGGTCAAGATTGACTTGTCAATAGAACATCCAGAGGCACATCCCTTAGATCAATAGGTGACCCAATCATAGTAGAAATACAGAGGCAGAAATGAGCAGGATATACCATTTCTGTATAAGCCTTTGCTGCTCCAGGTTAGGGCTTGTGAACAGTGACATACAGCCCTTGTAAACACATCTACTGCACGGCTTCTCTTGAAGTCACTCTGTCCTCCTCCTAATGCTCGATCCAGCCCATAAACAAACCTCAAGACCAACCAACTGTCATGAAGCAGGGTCTGTGTTTAACCAGAGATGAAGATCATCCTTTTGACCATCTGAGTAGCATGATAGAGCCTGCGGCTAGCATGAGTTAGATTCCCAGAGATAGCGGCCTACCAAAAAGAAGGGTTTTCACATCACAAAACCCTTGTGGTCATCTTCCAAAATAGATCGGATCTGAAGTAAAGGGAGCCCAGAACAGAATTCATACAAGCCCAAACATTCCTTAGTAGACATGCCCCCCACCCTAAGGAACCCAGCACATAAAGTAGCCAAACAAAACGACAAACAGTCCCATCCATCTTCGCTGGAGCTAACCTTCTATCTGCGGCCATTTCAAGAGAGATATAGTGTGTGGTATAATGTGAGGGAGCACTTCTAAATATACTATTTGATGGGGTCAAGAGACGTGTCCATTGGGCTTGATGAGCCAACATACAGGAGAGGCCGACCTTAATAATTTGCATGAGATAATACAAAAATTCAAAATCACACATCTGCTTGTCCAAATGAGACAATCTTTATATCAATTTTGGTCCTCTAGAGGAGAGGAATTCAATGCTGCAATTATCTTCCCGAGAGGAGTTGTCCAAAGTGGAATTGGGCCCTAGTTGCCAATTCTAACAGAAACTTTGTGTCTACGTAAAAGAAAATTTGTTTTCAGATTGTTTATACTAGCAGATCAGAATTTCGTGGAAAATCTACATGATCTCTATTAGTATTTACTGCTCTTATTGAAGAATTGAATGGTTGAATGGTTGAAGTTTTCCATGTATAGCTACTTGATGATTGTGGAAAGAAAGAATTGACTGTATCATTAGAAGTAGTTATCAATTGTGAAAAAAAACTATTCTAGTCCAAGCTAAACTAGAATTTCAACATGGTATCAGAGCTTTGGTGAAGGAAGAGTAGAGAGATCATCTTAAAGATCATCTAAAAGATACTTTAAGGAGTTTTTGGGTTTTGTCTTTTATTGTGACCAGCAATCTTGAATGTTCATCATGAATTCCTTCATGGAGACTGAAAGCAAGCTTGAAGGAGCTAATAACTACCGAGCATGGAAGGCAAGAGTTGAAATAATTCTTGAAAGAAACAAAGTGTTGGGATTTGTCACAGGTAAAGTTACTGAACCATCTGATCAAACAGGAAAAGACAAGTATCATGAAGATGATATTTTGGCAAGAAGCATTATATTGGATTCTGTTAGGAATCATTCAATTCCCTATTTTGCTGAACATAAGACTGCTAAGGCTATGTACAATGTTGTTATTGGATTGTATACCATTAATAATGTGAATCAATCAATCAATCTAAGAGGACAGCTTCGTAATATCAAGATGACAAAGAATGACACAATGTCATCATCTTTTGTCAAGATTATTTCAAATAAGAGATCAACTCAAAGACATTGATGAAGAAGTCTCCGACAAAGGATTGGTAGTTGTCACCTTGGGTGGTCTTCCTAGATCTTGGAATTTGTTTGCATCAAGTATTAGTGCAAGAGAAAATGCTCCAACCTTTGAAAAGTTATGGGCAGCTTGTACTCAAGAAGAGCCAAGTCTCTTTTCTAGAGGAGTCATTGAATATACAAGTAGAGAAGCATTTGCAACACATGCTAAGGGAAATAAGAAGAAACCAATTTTTGGGAAGTTTCAAAGAAATGCTGGGAAAAAAAAGACAAGGCCCTAGATCTGCTCCAAAGAAGGATTCTACTTCACAAAGAAGAACTCCTCCTCCCTCTCAAGATAGAAGAGATAGAAGAGATCTATCAAACATTCAATGCTTTCGTTGTCAAGTTTATGGTCATTATCAAGCTCAGTGTTCTCAAAAGAGTCGAAGAGATAACTAGGAAAGGAATGATAATTGTAAAAGAAGAGAAAGACATCATGCTTTTGCTATTGATCTAAATGAGCCATCTTCAAAGAGGAGGCATAGGAGACATGATTCTGAATCTGAACACTCATTTTATTATGCTCTTACAGGTTCCATTAAAAGTGGCGATGAAATTTGGATTGTGGACAGTGGTGCTTGTTATCTGGAAATCTGGTGTCTATGCAGAGCTGCTAGTTGGTGCAGAAAATGCTAGAGACGCAGAATATATATATATATATAAATTTATTAATAAGATGAAAACAGATGATGAGATTACAATTGCGGTTGCCTGGCTTATATACCGCCATAGGCACCTTTTGGGAAAGGGCATGATCTTATGATCGTGCCCTTTCGTCTAACTTAACTAAAATTAAATAATAAACCTAAATTAATTAATTTTTACATAACATTGCCTTCCTCTTGAAAGAATGCTTTGTCCTCAAAGCATAAGTAACGACAGATGTTGTTGAAGAATGATTCATTCTCCCAGAAAGCGTCTTCTTCGGGTAAGTCCTTCCACTTGATCAGATATTCTAAGATGATCAAGGTCGCACATTCTAAAAGGTCTTGGATTAATCTCTCAAGTTTCATTTTTTTGTGATGTGGATATCGGTATGGCTTTTTCATAGGTCAGTCTTGAAATACTTTTCCATGCTTCTGAATTAGATCTTACATCTCTGGTGACTCTTCTTTGGTCATATTTGCAGATAACATTTCTAATTGATGACATTGTACTGCATAAGTAGGTGCTCTTCTTCGACTCAGCTTCATCATCTGAGATGATGACACAACATGATTTTCTGGTGCTTGGAATCCATGTAGTTTGTACTTCAGACCTTCCCATTTGAATTTTATAAATTGTAATTGATGGTGCATAAAAACTTCTAAACTTTGTGCAGCAATTACGGTCAAAAGATCGAACAGCTCTGATACCAATGGTGCAGAAAATGCTAGAGACGCAGAATATATATTATTATATATATATATATATATATAGATATATATTTTATTAATAAGATGAAAACAGATGATGAGATTACAATTGCGGTTGCTTGGCTTATATACCGCCATAGGCACCTTTTGGGAAAGGGCATGATCTTATGATCGTGCCCTTTCATCTAACTAAACCTAAAATTAAACAATAACCTAAAATTAATTAATTTTTTACATAACACTAGTCCCACTAAGAGGGGTAGCTATCTTAGAAACAAACAGATTAAAGTTACTTTCGTTTTCCTTTATGAGAAGTAGATAGGAGAGGAGCAAAGAATACCAACCTCGATCTGTCGCTTGGTTCCTCACTTGTTCCTTCTCCCCTCTAATGGATCTTTGTTGCTCCTTCCTTGGTTATCCCACTTCAAAGAGTACCTGTAAAGTCAAAGCAGCATAATACCTTCAAGTACAGAGATCTACAATCATAAATAATATAGGACCAGATATATATCGACCACACAAATGCATATATTATCAGACATACAAGAATGTGGAGGAAAACTTAAATAGCTTTATTGATATAAAGATTAGAAGAGAGGATTACAACCCATTGATATGACCCAGCATCATCCTACCAGCATGAAAGCCCTTCTTCACCTCATGAAAAGCTTAGATCACCCAACACTATGATGTTCCACCAGGAAACCAACAACACTTCCTTATAAGATATAAAATTCCAGCCTCTTGATCTCTGGGATGAGGGATCCATATATAGATGTTTGTAGGGGGGTGAGTCAACTTCTGGGATTTTGATTAGTGTCCTCTCTCTGATAGTTCTTGGTTCCACTTAGAGATTCATGATCTCTTACTCATCCCTGGGCGAATTTAGAGAGGCAAGTATCACAGGAGAAGTTTTTGGAAGATTCCATGATCATCCACCTTGCAAACTGTCTCTGCCATTTGTCTACTCTCGCCCATCGCACCCAACAGAAGGGATTTTTAGTATGCATCGCACTTTTTTCATGTGGCAGGTGAGATGCATCGCACCCTTAGCACTGAGCAGTCTGTATGGTCTAGTTTTGACCAGTTCTGAGCAATTTTCTGTGGAGAACTTCTGGGAGATGATGTAATCAGCTGACCTTGTTCCTTTAGGGTATGAAACAACAATTTTAGGGACTCAGAAGCCCTTGGTTTATGGACATATACGATTGGGGTTGCAGTGCCCAAATATGTCTATAACAGTGCTTCTAAGTACATGGCTGGTAGTCATGAACATCTATCTGAATTGATTGAAAAGAAGATTTCTCAAAAAGTAGAGCTTGGAGATAATGGCAAACATGAAGTCAATGTTACAAAATTGGAAAAGCAGAAAGATTTTCTTTTGTTGATAATTATTTGTGATATCTCTGTGTTCTTATTAACTTTCTTATGTTCTTTTATCTTTGTTTCATCAAGTAATTAGCAAAAGAAAAACACGAAGATCAAAGACACCAAATGTAAGCACTCAGCTAGGGCTAAAACCCCTCGATATGGGAAAACCCAGTCAAACTCTTCCACTAGCAAATTCAAGTTGAGATAAACCAAGCCCTAGACCAAAAAGACCTTCCTCATCCACCAAGTCAACCTTCCAAGATAATTTAGCACCCTTCGATAGTCTTTGCTTGTCCAGCAGCTACAGCCCAGCAACAACCCGGAATTTCAGCCCCTAGCAACTCAGAATTTCAGACCAGCTTCAAGACTGCAATTTGGCCCCTCCAACAGCTTCACATGTGTGTGTGTGTGTGTGAGAGAGAGAGAGAGAGAGAGAGAATTTCGACTTCTAGTGCTTGATGAAGACCTCCTTCTCCTTCGCTAGCCCTTTTCTTCCTTGTCTCTAGAAGTTGTAGATCGAACTTGTTGAGTGAGTGCTCCAAATGAGGTCGAGTTGTTGCCTTTATATAGGAGATTATGCCCCTTAATTAGGCCAACTTGTCTAGTTTGAAAACATGGTGGAGGAGGCCTAATTGACCTATTTTATATTAAAATAAATTTCTCTCTTCGCAAATGAAGCCCAAGAAGGGTCTTTTACATTATGACATGGACAAGAACACTTGACATAAACCCTAGAAGCCTACAATGGAGGCTTTGACCTATAAACAATTGACCCAAGCATGAAACAAATGCTTTAATAAGTCAATTTCTATAATAATAAAATTCTTTTTCTTTCCCTTGACAAATACATTACATCATGACTCAAATACAATTATGAAGACCGATGTTAGTTACATTCTTCAACACTCCCTCTTAACTAGGGAGGTATTCATAATTAAATATATAAGGTACATGGAAGACCTCAAAATGATCTGCTCTATGAAGAATCACAGCACACGTAGTGCTACAGATTAGATAACTAACC
This sequence comes from Pinus taeda, assembly GCA_000404065.3. Classification (NCBI taxonomy): domain Eukaryota; kingdom Viridiplantae; phylum Streptophyta; class Pinopsida; order Pinales; family Pinaceae; genus Pinus; species Pinus taeda. The sequence continues at coordinate 148,529 of APFE031441266.1, forward strand.
AGGGTACTCTAATCGGGTGGGACTAAGGTGGACTCAAGCTTTGGCCACTATAGGTACCAGCATGCATTTAAGCTCTACCACCAACCCAAGGATCTAGGTGTGTATCCAAGGTCAAAGCTCTGTGACCAACACCACCCTCACTACTTCGGGATCTAGATATCAACAAATAAGGCGGCCAGATGTCCTCCCAAGCATCTTGCCATAAGATGTTTCATCTCTCCTAATCAACTAAATCAGATATATCCACCAATCCAAACATGCTTCAAACGTTCAATCTTTTATTGAGAGATCTTGCACAATCACAACCCTTATCAGTAATAAACTTTCAAATGTATATATACAAGTAAACACAGACCTTCGAGGCTCTTAATCATTATGATGCTACTTGTATCATTATCAAGTTATCCAAATACAGCTTGTCGAAAGCTTTCTTGTTCTTTCATTTCTTTAGTACTTCTCAAGTATTTTGTTTACAACTCCATGAATCATAAACATTTATCTATAGTATTTCAGTTTCATTCTTTCTTCAAAGTATTCATTGTCATAATATGCCCTCGCCCTCAACTGGGGAGATATATCGTTTCTTCTATCCAAGCTCCCTCTCAACCTAGGGATATCAACAGCTTCATAACATAGGAGAGACTTCGATACATGCCCAAATGGGTCTTCAATACATGACAATGACTCAATTGACTTTATGACCAGCATAGATCCATCTTTGCTTTGGATCTACCAAGCGCCGAGAGGGATCAAATCCTTTTTCACTCTATGCTAGTATGCATATCAAGATATTTGATCCCTCTCGGCGCTTACTAGATCCAAAGTAAAGATGGATCTATGTTGGTTTAATTTCCCCCTTTAAATAGGCTACATTCCATGTGAATATCATGGGGTCAATACCATTGGTTCTTAATACCATGGGTCAATGCCATGTGCCATCTTTATTTTTATTAATATTAATATTAGGGTTAATAATGTTTTTTTGCATGTTATTAATAATAATTTGGCCCATAGACTTCACCTAAATAAAACATCTTTTTGAGTGTTAGTAAATATAAAGTGGATTATGGAGTAAAAAATATTTATTTACCATACCTCTTTTATAAATATGGTATTTGGCCCATGGTATTTAGCCCATGGTATTAAAATGGTATTTGGCCCATAGGATTCACCTAAATAAAACCTCTTTTTTGAGTTTCCTTAAATATACAGTGGTTTATGCAATAAATATAAAAAGAGGTTTTATTTATTTACCATACCTCTAGTTTATTTATATTTTTATTTATTTACCATATCTCTCAAAAAAGTATAAAAAGAGGTTTTATTTATTCACCATACCTCCAATTTATTTATATTTTTATTTATTTACCATACCCATTTTTTGAGTGTTCATAAACCTCTTTATATTTTAAATTTAAATTTATATTGTGTTTAAACATAATAATAATTAGATTGATTTTTAAATAGGGCCGACATTATGTTAAATGTTTGCGTTTACATTTACGTTTACGTTTACTTTTAAGTTTACGTTTACATGTTTACGTGAGATCTACCCCATACTGGGTTATAGAGCACCTCTCGGCGCAACAAACCTAGAAGCACTCAATGGGTGCTTCACCCAAACACAAATTTATCTTGAGCATGAAACCCATGCCTCAAGAATAACAATAATAAATTTATTTTCCTCTTTTCATTAAATACATAAAATCATGATTACATATGTCATTACAAAGACCAAATCTAGTTACATATTTCAACACTCCCTCTTAACTAGGGAGGTATTCATAATCCATACAAGGTACTTGGACATTCTCAATCTGAAGAATTTTCATAAGAAGAGTCAGATTGGTCATCTTGGCTTCCTTCGGTAGATTCCTTGATAGAAAGTACTTCAACCACCTTTGTCATCATGCCATCATCCCTTTTAAATCATGAATCCTATACAGTATGGAATTCTCAGTGAGACACTTCTAAGAGAGGTGAACCTTCTAATGAAGATTCCAACGGAGGATCTTGATTATCCTCATCCTGCAAATGCTCCTTCCTAACGATGATGATATGATGAACTCTTTCTATCCTCTATCATGCTAGATAACTTTTCTTTTCCCATAAATACTTCTTGTGCTTTCAATGAGGTTACTAAGAGCTACTCCCTTTCTATGATGACTGTTATAACCATGTAGACTTCTACTTCAGCTATCCTTTCAAACTTCTCGAATAATGTCACGAGCTCTTGCTTTAAAGGTATGCTTCTAATATGATGCCATCTTCTACTAAGATGCATCTAGTCATAATGCTTTTCATTTTGACTGTTGTGGTAGAGGTCTTTTCACCTCCTACTTCTCCTTGCTATGCATAGGAGAAACTCTAATAGTGAAGATCTATCCCTTTGGATTTCTTCTCATCAGGTTCTTCCACTTCTTTGGTCATATGAGGTTCACTTATTTCTTTCCTCTTGTTGTCCTTCTTAAGTTTCGGACAATCTCTCTGAAATGCCCATATTCCTAACATCCATAGCATTGGATCTTCGACATATCCTTCTTTTTCTGTGAACCAAACTTTCCTTTTCTTTTAGCCATGGCAACAAATGCTTGAACTTGTTCACTTGGTCCCACATCACTTTTAGCTTTTAACCTGGTTTCTTCAATCTTACACAATGACGAGAGTTCACTGAATGGGTTGGCTTCCTTCTTTCTGAAAATGCTTGATACAAAGTTGCCCCATTCTTCAGGTAGAGCACCACAGTGGTAATTTTTCTATCTGACATGATTTCCCCCAACTCTTACAGCTGGTCTCTAATTTCTGACACCCTCATGAAGCATGAGTTTATTCCTTCTTCCTTTGATCTTCATTTTCTACAGCTCAATTCTTAAAGATATGACTCTCCAGCAGTGCTTGTAGATTTCTTTTGATGTCTCTAACTTTGCTACATACAGAATGAGGGGATCCTTGATGGATTCTATAAGAATCCTTTGAGCCCTTATTTCCCTTTTCATGTATTCAACGATAGCTTGAGCTTCTTCCTTTGGAGGTTTAGTGACAGAACCCTTAACATGCTCAACAACTTCATTTTCTATGAGGATCAACTTTGTCCTCTTCTTCCGTGCAAGAAATTTTGATGACCCAACCAATTTGTTGCTTTCCATGCAAAATGAAGTCATTTTGACATATTCAAATATAGATATAAAGATACTTGACAAATGAAGATACTCCTAGATGATGAAATCTTCAACTTGATGCCTTCTTGATTTTGATGATGATGTAGATAATAAGAGATGTCTTCTTAGTGAAGATGCTTTCCTTTGAAAGTGATACTTCACTTAGAAAGATCACAATGATTCCTTGATGATAATAACAACAATTTTTCCTGCTTCTCCTCCTTCAAGTCAACGCTAGTCAAACTTGTTTCACAACCTCAAATTTCGGCCCTTCTTCAGAACTTCGACTTGTTGTAGCAGGTCTGCAGTTTCAGTCTTTTCTGCAGTAACCCCAGATCACACGTGTGGCTAGAAGATGGACAAATTTGCCTTCTTTCTACTTCGCTTGACTTGGCCTCTTTTTCTTGTTATTTTGGATTGCAAACTTGACCTTTGATGGTGGTTCCAATTCGATACCTTTTGTTGCAGAAGGATGCCCTAATACTTCACACATTTGGAGAATATAGTCCAGAAAATAGACCCAAAAGTACTTCGCTCTTCCTTCCTTTATCTTTCATTGTCTTCGCTAGGTATTAGACTCCTCCTTCTTGCTTGATCAAACTTCTTGATGCTTCGGCCAATGAATAACTTTCCTTAAGCTGCCTTTCCTTGATGTAATCACCTTAGCTCTGATACCATGTTGAGAAATCTGGAGACAACTAAAGTAGATAATTTCTCGAGAAATCTAGGGGCAGCTAGAGTAGATAATTTCTCTTACCTTGATAACTGCTTGTGATGTATTTTTACTTAATTTGATTAGCTTTCTTCTTTCACTTGATTATTATTATTAGTATTATCTTCATCAAACAACTACCAAACCATAAAGATATAGGCGATCAGTCAGGGCCAAAACCTCTCCAACTGAGAGGAAAACCCACAAGAATTCTTCTCTTCTTATAGACCTTCAATTAATGAATTCTCAGACCTATGACACTTGATCAAGACCCTCCAAGACCAAGTCAATGCTTTCCAATAACTTCTGCAATTTCGACTTCCCAATGACTCTTTTGCAATTTCGACTTGCCTAGCGAATTCTTCTGCAACTTCGACCAACCCAGCAAATTCTTTTGCAACCCAACAAATTCTTCTGCAACTTCCATCTACCCAGCAAATCATTTTGCAACTTCGACCCAGCAGATTTCCACTACTTCAACTTGCCCAGTAAATATAGAAACCTTAACACGAGAGAGAGAGAGAGAGAAGCCCAAAACTTCGATCTTGCTTTTCTTTTACTTCTTCATCCTTTTCAAGCTTCTATCGTGAGGTGATCGAACTTACTTGAGACTGTGTCCAAATGAGGTTGAGTTCCCGTTAAAATTGACAACTAGGGCCAAATTCCAGTTTGGATAATACATTTAATGGAGATAATGATTGCATTGAATTCCTCTTCTCGAGAGGGCCAAAATTGACTTAAAGATCGACAAATTTGGATAAGCAGAAATGTGTTTTTGAATTTATACCCACATATGTGCAAATTGTCAAGGTCGGCCACATCAGCGTGTAGGCTCATGAAGCCCAAGAGACATGTCCCTTCACCCTCAACGACTTGTATAAATATAAAAGACCTCAAACCTCATTTGGCATCATCTCATCACACACAATCTTCTCTCTCCTTCTCTATTGGTTCGTACAACTCATTGGACATCTATTCTTCTCATACTTGTGGCTGGAAAAGAGGACGAATTATAGGGCCAAATTGCAGGTCGCAGGGTTTGACCAGCGTTGACAAAAGGGTATTTGACTACAATTTTTGGGTCAAAATTTTGATTTTGGAGAGTTGCATCTATTGGCACAAAAACCGAGGTACTTTGAGCAATTTGGCCAAGACCGACCGTAGACTTGAAGTGCAGAATTTGACCCAATTTGACCATTGTTTTCAACACTGTTTTGGGCTAAATATGACCACTTCTAAAGGTAGAGTTTGACTACCTTTGACCAAGCTTCAAAGAGGATGTTTTGCTGCTATGTTGATCATCTTTGACTTTCTGGTTAGGGCAAAATTTGATTGTTGTTGATAGCAAATTTGACGGGATTGTTTTGATTGTGATTTGGCAAGTCAATTTTGACTTTTGTACTCTATCTCTCTATTGAATATTTGACCTAATAATAAGAAGAATTGATCAAAGGGGTTTCCCCATCTTGGGGTTTTTCCCTGGCACCTGCCAAATCAGGTGTCCTCTTGTCTTCGCCTATCTTCTACATTTTATTATTCATGTTCTATCTACAGTTATTGTCAATGTGATTTATGGTTAATGTGAATGCTATTGGAAAACTAAATTGGGAATTGTCATTGGATTGCTAAAGGACATTGAAGTAATTGTGCTAAGCATAGAACATACCATTGTCAACTAAAATTAACATGGTATCAGAGCCCGAGTGAAGACAACACGCAAGCAAGAGATAGAAAAGCAAACACAAAGAGAGATTTGTTGGAAAAGGATAAGCCTCAATGGCTTCCACATCTTACTTCAAGGCTAAGCTCAATGATAAATTGGACTATCATGCATGAAGATAACTTTGGGCTTGACTTTGGACTTGACTTTGGAAGAGCATGATGCGATGGACTATGTGCAGGGAAAAGTGGTGGAGTCTCCTTCAAATGCACCTGCTGCTGCAAAGACGAAGTATAAGAAAGGTGAGGTTAAAGCTAAGAAAATTATCAGACTCCACTCAAATGCATTTGGTCGCCTATATTTATGATTTGGTAACACATAAGGAGATGTATGATAAGCTGGTTGGGATGTTCAAAGTGAACAAAATAAAATCCTCTTTCTCAAAAACAAGTTAAAGGACATCAAGATGGATAAAGGGGAGTCTATCCAATCCTACTTCATGAGAATAACTCAAATAAAGAATGACTTGCTATCTATTGGAGAAGTTATTTCTGACAAGGAGCTCTCGCTCATTGCTCTTTGAGGTCTTCCAAAACCATGGGATGTATTTGTCACCACCATTATCAACAAAGACAGGATACCTGGTTTCGATGAGTTATTAGCTAGAAGCACTCAAGAGGAGACTAGGATAATGGAAAGAGACAAGCCCTCAAATGGAAATGAACCTACTACTTTCTCCACTGATGCAAAGAGGAAGAATGATGTTGGTCCAAGAAGACAAGGTCAAGGATTCAAGAAAGGATTCCAAGGGGGGAGAAAAGGAAGGTGCTACAATTGCAACAGGTTCAGACATTATGCTAGAGAGTGTCCTCACAAGAGGAATCTCTAAGGGATGATAACAACAACAACCACAACAATCTCAAAGGCAATGGCAAACAAAGGAACAACAAGTTCAACAACAAAGGAAAGAGGAATGCTCCCGCTGCTCGAAATTGAAATGGTCGACCTCCCAAAGGACAAGAAATACCAGGTATGATGAAAGTAATGTTGTAGAAAAACAAAATGAATTTTATCTTATTTCGGCTCTATATATTGCCTCTCCACTGGATGCTTCGGATCATTGGTTGATTGATAGTGGAGTTGCAAGGCACTTCACTAGGTACAAGGAAGCCCTCCCAAATTTGGTTGAAAAGGAAACTAATTAGGAAATCATACTTGGAGATAATGCCACCTCCCTCGTGAAAGGGATAGGTACTATACTCTTCTCACTTGAATGAAGGTCAAATCATTCATATACAAGAAGTGTTGTATGTGCTTGATTTGAAGAAGAACCCAATGTTTATTTCTGTGATGGAAGATAAGGGCTTCAAGGTAGCATTCATTGATGGAAAGCTACACATTTGGCAAAGAAACCCTAAAGCTGCATTTACACGGGGATTTAGGGTTAATGGTCTCTATCAAGTTGGAGGAAGTCCTTTGGGAGCTTTGACAAGCGATACTTCACTTCAATCTGAGTTATGGCACGGAAGATTTGTCCACTTGCATTACAAAGCCTTACCTGGGATAAAGAAAATAGTTATAGGTATGCCCGAATTCAATATGAACCATGAAGGTGTTTGTCAGGGTTGTGCAACTAGGAAACTTTGTTGATTTTTAATGTACTTTGGACAAGTGGTTTCACATGGATTAGTCTCTACCTAGGGAAAAGTGTCCAAAATAATTTTTTCCTAAGTGTGACTTTATAAAGTAAAAGTGACTTTATAAGTGGTAAAGTCAATGTTAAATTATAAAGTGAAAAGTGACTTTAGACATAAAAAACAATGTGGGTACTTTAATTGAAGTATGAGTTAAAAAATAGAAAGTGAGAATTAAATGCACATTTATTCTCATCCCTTGATCTACATGAATCTGAACCATTAGATCTTAGGATTGCCTAAAAGTCATTTAGGGAAACAAAAGGGGGAAAAGAAAAGAGAGACTGCATTCATTCTTCACAAGAAAATTGGAGAAAGGAGGTTGAGAGCTGGAGAAAAGTTCTAAAGGAGAGATTTGTTGCCGCAAGTTGAAGGAGTGATTGTTGGGCAAAGATGGGCATGAAAATCAAGGCATAGAAGATAGTAGAAAGTACAATACGAACAACATTTAATGCCGTGGGTTGCACACCAATCAAGAGAAGTTTTTGAGAAGAAAAAATTGAAAAATTCGTACAACGGTACAAAAATCCGTATAGTCTATACGAAATCCATACAATACAGTGACTACAATCTGTATCCGTACAGCACATATTTTCAGCTTCAAGTGGGCATGGAAATCGAGGCAAAATGGGCATGATTTTCAAGGAGTTTTGGGCTGAAGAGATAAGTTGTATTTTGTTGTTTTGTTTTGTCTGCAAATGTATTTTTCTTGAACTTGAACAATAAATAAATTTGAAGAGCTCTCTAATAGGTTTTCTCCAAAGAAGATTGAAGGGGTTTTGCCTGGGTCTAAGTTGACCAAAAATCTGTATATTTTTATGTGTTGCTGGTCTAGTTATATCCATATTTATTTTCAAGATGTGTTGACAGTCCCATGTGTTTTAATCTGAAAATTTCATTTTCAGACTTCTATATGTTGAACATATGTTTATGGGAAAGGGCATTTAACTGAATGGGAGTGATAAGTGAAATTAAAACTGGGTTGGGATTGCAGAAAACTTTTTAGTCATTAAATTTCAACATAGTAGCAGAACTGCAGGATTAAAATTGCAATTTGCATAGCAGACAGTAGTTTGGGACAGCAAACAGTGGTTTGGACAACAAACTGAATCTTGGACAGCAGTCATGGCCATGTTCTTAAGGATAGAGGACAGACTGGATGGGATATCCAACTATGTCGTTTGGAAGGACAGAATTCAAACAGTGTTTGAGGAGGCCGCAGTTTGGGATATAGTGCAGCAAGTGGTTGTACCTCCTACTGCTGCAGATGAACATGCTAAATTCACAAAAAATAATGCAAAAGCAAAAAGGATTTTGATGGACAGACTGAAGGATTATGTGGTTCCTCAGGTGAGAGGAAACACATATGCATATCAGATGTGTACAACTCTAACCACTCTCTACCAGAGTACCAGTGAGAGCAGGAAGATGGTACTCAAAGAACAATTGAAGAACATCAGGATGACAAAGGTTGAAAGTGTAGTTTATTATCTTGGCAGGGTCAAACAGGTCCGTGATGATTTGACTGCTATTGGTGAGACAGTTGCACCCACAGTGTTAATCAAGATAGCTATAGCGGGACTTCCTAAATCTTGGGAGGTCTTTGGAGATGTTGTTACCTCTAGGGAGAATGTTCCCAATTGGGACAAATTCTGAGATGATTGTGTGCAGCATGAGATACGGAAGACTGGGAGTGGTGGGGTGAAGATAGCAAATGAGGAGGATGTAGCCTTGATAGCCAGGGGGAAGAACAAAGGGACGGTCAAGAAAGGGGCCTCATCAGATGGGGCTAAGGGAAAGGAGAAGAAGAAGAAGAAAGATACGGATATGTCCAATGTCAAATGTTGGGCATGTCAGAAGATAGAACAATATGCTACTACGTGTCCTGAGAGGAAGAACAAGGGGAAGAAGGGTACTGCAGCTTTAGAAGAGGTGGAGCAGTTTGCTTCACAGTTTAACAAGGACTTTGCATTTATTACTTCTAGATCTAGTAGGAGTACATCATCCAATGTGTGGTACATAGACAGCGGGGCTTCCCGCCATATGACAAGTGCACAGGAGTTCTTTTCAGAGCTTGCAGAGAGGGCACTTGATATTGAAATTGTACTAGGAGATGACCGCACTATGAGAGTTGTTGGTGTGGGGATTGTGACCTTTGAGAGGGAGTCTTCGCCTCCTTTGAAGGTCATGGATGTTTTGTATGTTCCGAGGATGAAGAAGAACTTGATTTCAGTGTTTGTTATGGAGAAGGGGTTGACATCACTTTCTCAGGAGGGCAGGTATTGATGCATCCCAGGGGAGCTTCCATCACTTCAACCAAAGTGATTGGAGTCCGCTCTAGGAAACTATACAGGTTCAATTTTCAGTTGGTAGGAGCATCGGTGAGTAGCACGCGGTAGAACTCACACTAGTACTACCAGTAGCAAAGACTTGTGCAAGTCATGGCACCGAAGGATGGCGCATGTGCATCATGGAGCTTTGAGAGTACTGAGGGAGATCACTACTGGAGTTCTTGATTTCAGTGTCGAGCATTATGAGGTTTGTAGAGGGTGTGCTTTCGACAAGTACACCAAGTTACCATTCCCAACAAGCGACAACAGATCTACATGTATACTAGACTTTATTCATACTGATGTCAGTGGTTGTATGTCTCACGTGTCTTTGGGTGGTTATGAGTATTATGTTATATTCATTGATGAGTACTCCAAGAGGACTTGGATATATTTCTTGAAGGCCAAGGGTGAGGTCTTCATTCACTTTCAAGAGTTCAAAGCTCTTGTGGAAAGGCAAACAAGTGGGAAGATTCGGGTCTTGAGGTCAAACAATGGTGGTGAGTACACGGATGGTGGAGTTTCTGACTTTTGTACACAAGAGGGCATAAGTAGAGAGTTCACAGTTCCTTACAACCCCCAGCAGAATGGGGTGTCTGAAAGGAAGAACAGAGCTATTGTTGGGGCTACTAGAGCAATGATTCATGATCAGGGGTTGCCTTTGTTTTTGTGGGTTGAGGCCTGCAATACTATTGTTTATCTTCAGAATAGGAGTCCTCAGAGTATTGGGGAATATGACTCTGGAGGAGGCTTTTACTGGAGAAAAGCCTCATGTGGGACATCTTTGTATCTTTGGATGTCTCACATATTCTTATATCCCCAAGGAGTAGAGGACAAAGTTGGAACCCATGGCAGAGAAGGGTATCTTTATGGGTTACAGTGAGACTTCGAAGGCCTATCGGATCTTCATTCCTTCTAAATGGAGAGTGGTGATTTGGAGGGATGTGAAGTTTGAGGAGGAGAGGGCCTATCGAAGATCACGGGAGTATGATGAGAGAGAGTCACAGACTTCTCCTCAGCAGGGAGGTTAGGTACAGGGAGCAGGACCTCAGGGTTCTGGATCAACTGGTAAATAAGGTACTTCAGTGTCAGTGACATCTGGGGCACCAGTGGCAAGTTCACCAAGCACTTCTTTAGGGAGTCCACTGGTACAGAGTTCACATGGAACTTTAGCTGACACAGGCACAAGTGTCGATACAAGTTCTTCGAGGGCAGGTGTTGGGACAGGCACACCAGGGTCAGTTGGTAGACCTTCGGGTTCACCAGATTGGGGGGGCAGAGGATGAGGTTCCCTATGGGGAAGCTTCTTCAAGGAAGAGGAGGCCCAAGTGGATTCAAGACACCTTGAAGGAAGCAAAGTTTGTTGGTCCTCCGAAAAGAGTGAACAGGGAGAGTGTGCCACCTGAGTCATTTTGCAGTTATGTAGCCAAGGCTACCAGCAATGTTGACTCTGAGCCTACTAGCTATGAGGAGGCTGCCAGCCAGGAGGTATGGAGAGAGGCTATGGTGGAGGAGTATGCCTCTCTCATTAATAACAATGTTTGGGAAGTGGTGCCTAGGCCTGAGGGCAAGTCAGTGCTGACTTCCATGTGGCTCTACAAGATCAAGCATGTTGCGGATGGCAGCATTGAGAAGTTCAAAGCGAGGTTTGTGGTTAGAGGGTTCTCACAAATAGAGGGAGTTGACTATGATGAGACCTTCGCTCCTGTAGCTCGATACACTTCTATCTGGTCCCTTATTTCTATTGTTGCATAAATGGGTTGGCAAATCCATCAGATGGATGTGAAGACTGCATTTTTGAACGGAGTTATAGAGGAGGTGTATGTTGAGCAGCCACAGGGCTTTGAGGTACCTGGGCGAGAGACCCATGTATGTCGGTTGAGGCGAGCACTCTACGAACTTAAGCAAGCTCCGAGACCTTGGTATTCAAGGATTGATACTTACTTGCAGCAAATCAGTTTCACGAAGAGTGATGCAGACCCGAACCTATACTACATTGTTGTAGGGGATAATACGCTCATTCTTGTGTTGTATGTTGATAACTTGTTCATTATTGGGGCAGAGACACTGATTAGTGGTTGCAAGGAGGATCTTGCTATGGAGTTCGAGTTGAAGGACATTGCGTTGAAGCATTACTTTTTGGGGCTTGAGATGTGGCAGGAGGAGGGGCATATCTTTCTGGGGCAGGGGCAGTATGCTATGGATGTGTTGAGAAGATCACATGGCAGACTGTAGACCCATGTCTACACTTATGATCACCAACTGGAAGAAGCTTCCTACTTCAGATTCTAGTTTGGTGGATCCCACATTGTATAGGCAGCTTATTAGGTCCTTGATGTATCTGGTCAACACTAGGCTAAATATATGCTTTGCAGTGAACACACTTAGCCAGTTCATGGTTGAGCCCAGGAGGGTGCACTGGGTAGTTGAAAAGCACATTCTTCACTACGTGTAGGGGACTGTTGAATATGGTCTGGAATGGACTATAGGTGGGGAGATGGAGTGAGGTTGGCAAGTTACGCAGATTCAGATCAGGCAGGGTGTGCTTCTAACAAGAAAAGTGCTTCAAGGTGTTGGGTTCAGCAATTGTGTCGTGGTTCAGTCGAAAGCAAAAGTCAGTTGCTTTGAGCTCTTCTAAGGCTGAGTATATGGCTACTAGCCAAGCTAGTTGTGAGGCCATTTGGCTTCGCAAGTTGTTGTATGGCCTATTTGATCAGGAGTTGAGACCAACGATTATTCACTGTGATAATCAGAGTTGCATTAAATTCACAGAGAATCCACTGTTTCATGACAAGTCAAAATACATTGACATCAGATATCATTTCATCGGAAACTATGTTCAAAAGGGGGCAGTGAAGCTCGAGTATATATCAATAGATGAGCAGGTGGTTGATGTTCTCACGAAGTCCTTGCCAAGAGGCAAGCATGTCCATTTCAAGGACAAGATGGGTGTGGTGAGAAACACTTTCCTCGGTAAGAGGGAGTGTTGATTTTTAATGCACCTTGGACAAGTGGTTTCCCTTGGGTTATTCTCTACTTAGGGAAAAGTGTCCAAAATAATTATTTTCCTAAGTGTGACTTTATAAAGTGAAAGTGACTTTATAAGTGGTAAAGTCAATGTTAAATTATAAAGTGAAAAGTGACTTTAGACATAAAGTACAATGTGAGTACTTTATTTAATGGGTGAGTTAAAAAATACAAAGTGAGAATTAAATGCACATTTATTCTCATCGCTTGATCTAAATGAATCTGAGCCATTAGATCTTAGGGTTGCCCAAAATCCATTTAGGGAAACAAAAGGGGGAAAAGAAAAGAGAGACTGCATTCATTCTTCATGAGCATATTGGAGAAAGGAGGCTAATAAAAGTTAGAGAAAAGTTCTAAAGGAGAAATTTGTTGCAGCAGTCTGAAGGAGTGATTTTTTAGCAAAGTTGGGCACGTTAATCAAGGCATAGAAAACAACCAAAGGTACAGTACGAACAACATTTAATGTTGTGATTTGCACATCGTTCAAGAAAAGTTTTTAAAAAAAATGAAAAATACGTACAATCTATACAACAATACGGAAATTCATAGAGTACAGTGAGTACAGTCTATATCCGTACAATACATATTTTTAGCTTCAAGTGGGCATGGAAATCGAGGCAAGGTGGGCACGATTTTCAAGGAGTTTTGAGCTCAAGAGATAAGTTGTATTTTGTTGTTTTGTTTTGTCTGCAAATGTATTTTTTCTGAACTTGAAAGATAAATAAATTTGAAGAGCTCTCTAACAGGTTATCCCCAGAGAAGATTGAAGGGGTTTTCCCTAGGTCTAAGTTGACCAAAAACCTGTGTATTTTTATGTGTGTTGTTGGTCTATTTATGTCCATATTTTATTTTAGCATGTGTTGATAGTCCTATGTGTTTTGATCTAGAAATTTCATTTCCAAAATTCTATATGTTGAATGTATGTTTATGGGAAAGGGCATTTCACTGAATGGGAGTGATAAGGTGAAATTAAAACCGGGTTGGGATTGTAGGAAACTTTTTAGTCATCAAATTTCAGAAAACTTACAAGGGGACCATTCCCTTCTAGTGAAAGCCAAACTACCAATATTTATTGGTCCATTCTGATCTATCGGGTATGTTGCATGTAACATCATTGGGAGGATACCTCTATTATGCAATCTGTGTGGATGACTTCTCATGCAAAACATGGATCTATTTCTTGAAGAAGAAGGATGAATTATTCAAATGGTTCCATTCTTTTAAAGCATTGGTGGAAAATCAAACAAGAAAGAAGGTCAAGATATCGAGGACCGACAATGGAATCGAATATGAATCAGATGAATTCAACGACTTTTGCAGAGAGGCTGGCATTAAGAAGGAGACGATTGTGCCATACACTCCTAAGCAAAATGACGTTGCTGAAAGCAAAAATCAAACAATCATGGAAGCCAAACATATCATGCTCCGTGATCAAGGTCTACCAATGTTCATATGGGGAGAAGTTGCCAACACCTTTGTATATGTTCAAAATAGATGTCCACATCAAGCATTGGATTTCAAGACACCCAAGAGCTTCACTGGTAAGAAACCCAATGTTTCTCATTTTAGAATATTTGGTTTTCCTGTGTATTTTCATATGCCTAAAGAGAAAAGGAACAAGTTGGAAGCATCTAGGAAGAAAGGTACATTCATTGGCTATAGTGAAAATTCAAAAGCATATAAGATCTATGTACCTGGACAACGAGATGCGGAAGTAAGTCATGATGTCACCTATTACCACTCAAACTAGCAGAGGACCTAAAGTGGGAATCCTAAAGGGGCAATTGTTAAATCAAGGGTAACAATGGAGACTTAGCCCATTGTCACCTCAGCTAAGGCTCCTTACTCTTTAGGGACTTTCATCAATGGGAAGAGACTCGGTGTATGAGTCACTTGTGAAGGATAGATCAACAATGGATATGAAGTGACCTCAATGATCCTTTCCTAGAAGGGAGTCAAGAGTGGGGCTTGCTTGCTTCTTAAGCAAGTTACAAGGCTTTCTAGGAGAAGGAGGTGAGGATTTAGGTGTTAGGTTAAAGGAGTGTAACTTGTGAAGGAGCTCCCCAATCCCTAAAATCCTTACAAAACTTGGATTCCTGAGTTGTCTTTGAAGAATTGGCTTTGATGAGAAATGGGACCACACGGGAAAAAAGTGGACCCAGCTTAGGTTAAGAGGGGGGAATTTAGCACCTAATGATGATTTTAACCTAAACAAGGAGGGGAAAGTATCAAAGAAAGAATTTCCACTTAAAGATGCCAAAATGATCCTATGAGGTGCTAGCCTAAGGAAACCCAGGGTAAAGTTTGATCTCGGGGCTAGGGCTTGGGATATCTCACAATCCCACCGTCAAAATTTCTTCAAATTTGGAGGAGATCTTGAGGACACACTAGCGCAGGAGAGGCCAAGAGATGGAACTTTTTCTATGGGTATTTTGTCGGGAAAATGATGCCCTAGGTGACCCAACATAGCTAGACCTAGAGAAAAGGAGGAAAAGGTGAAGAAAAATGGCTTAGGGTGATCACCTTATGGTGGACCATTACTTTGGGTATATGGAGTCGAGAAGAATAATGATAATGGATTTTGTTTCTAGCTCAAGGAGGCTCTAAGGAGAGTGACCTTAAAGCATTTATACTTCATTTGCAAATCAAGATGGCTTATCAACATGAATTTGATCTCTAGGAAAATTCGTTCATCATACATATGCCATATAGAAACATAATTCCACAATGGAGTAGTAAATGCATGCAACAATTAGCCCCAAAATAACGAAAATCCAATTATCAATGTATGTTACAAAGTAAAAGAAAGTAGCATTAAATATATCAACCATCAATAGATTTTCCAATCAAAAAACTCCAAGGCAAGAAAATGTAATCCAAAATCAAAATTCTTCTATACTCCAATTTCGTCCACCAAGAAGGAATAGTGAAAATCTCAAGAGAGAGAATGATCCAGTCCAAGTGATGATTCTAAAATGAATTCACATCACTTGTATTTATACACTTCTAATGAGTTTGATTTAGCTACTTAGGCCTACATTAGCCCCTAAAATAAAATAATGTGCAAAATAACTAACTTTTGGTGACAAGCCCACCAAACTAGCTCATAAACAAAGAATAAGCCTCTCAAGAGGTCGAATGATCAACAATACATGTCATTGGGCCTTCTAAGAGGCTCGATGAAGTCCATAGGTGCCATAATGAGAAATAGGACTGCCACAAGTAGTGGACAAGGGGTTGGCCCCTTGTTCTCCAAATAATAAACTTGTGGTGCCCCAATGGGTGTGGGGGGGCACACAAGCATCCTCATGGGTCTCCAAATAGATCGAAGATGCTTGTAGACCATCTGCAAGGGCTCAAATGATGGTATAAGTGATGCCACATCATCATACAGGTCATGGGTCATCTGCCAAGTGCATGACACAACTATGGGGTCGGTTGGGCATGGTGAACTAGGTGCATCTTCCTCGTCACATAGATGAAACTTGAGCAATCTCTTAACATCTCTAAGGATCCATGGAATGTTGTCTACCACTATAGAGGCCCATGGCTCTCTATACACACCCTATATGTGCCAACGTAGCCCTCTAGAGAGTTAAGACCTCGTATAGGGAGACCAAACCCAAAATGGAGACCATCTACAATCTTGCATAAGATCCAATGCGTCCCCTCGCCTTTCAGTACAACAAGTCATATAAAGAAATCGAGTTAAAGAGCTTACAAACCATGGACAACAAGTGAGCACTTCACAATGGCATGCCCTTCCATAGTGGGCTTTGGCATGTCCTAATGTCTCCAAGCTCCAAGGGGGTTAACCAAGTACCCTATTAGGTGGTTTCTACTTTTAAAAGGGTGATATGTCCAAGGTACATCCTTAAAATGGTGGTGGCATGTGATAAAGTGATGGAACGGAGTAAGGGATGAAAAGGGATGATCCTAGGCCACAGGTCGAGGCACAAGGGTAGTTAATGAAAAGAAGCCCACACTTGGGTATATAATGCATAGGAGGGAGCAATCGTGGTACATGAGTTACCCCAACCTTGATTTTTCCACCCTTCTTCATATGCCTTTTGCCTTTTATGATTTTTCTTTGGTTAGTTGCTCGAAGCTCAAGCAATGAGAGCGTGATGTATAAAGTATAGCAGTGAATACCCCCTTCAAGGTGGGGTGGTTTATTGTCCACCAGGGGTTGGGACAATCATGGGTTCCTGAATGATATGGGAGACTCATCTAGGGCCTATAGGAACTAGGACGATGGCCATGTAGATGGGGTAGAGCTCATACATTGGCTTTTGCCCACATCCTAAATATGTTTGTCTTGGCCATCTTTTGCATTTTGTGGTATATTTTCCTGTTGAATGTGGCCATTTATGCTTTTACTTTTTCTTTTCAGCTGCCTCAACCTCTGAGGCATCATTCCAAGCCTGGCCCCAGGTGTTCAACAACTTGATCTAGGATCAAGTCTGATTGGGGTTCTACCCCTGGACTAACTTTTGCCAGTGGAGAGTGGTAAGGTCTTGTGACTCACTCTCGATCGATTCTTCTTCATTATCTATATCAGTGTTCAGCGAAGTTGAAAGGAGATGTAGAGATGGTACATGATGGCGGGATGGCATGATTATGGATGGATTGGCAGGTGGAATTCTCCCTAGTTGAGAGAGGGGTGTTAAAATTGGCAACTAGGGCCAAATTCTACTTTGGACAGCTCATTTGATGGAGATAATGATTACATTGAATTCCTCTTCTCGAGAGGACCAAAATTGACCCAAAGATCACCAAATTTGGACAAGCATAAATGTGTTTTTTAATTTATGCCCATATATGTGCAAATTGTCAAGGTCGTCCACATCATCATGTAGGCTCATGAAGCCCAAGAGACATGTCACTTCACCCTCAACGACTTGCATAAATATAAAAGACCTCAAACCTCATTTGGCATCATCTCATCACACACAATCTTCTCTCCTTCTCTGATTGGTTTGTACAACTCATTGGGCATCTATTCTTCTCACACGTGTCGCTGAAAAAGAGGACGAATTACAGGGTTGAATTGTAGGACTGTTGCAGGTTTTGACCAATTTCACTACGATTTTTGGGTCAAATTTTCAGTTTTGGAGCGCTGCATCTATTGGCACAAAAACCGAGGTATTTTGAGCACTTTGACCATGGTTGACTGTAGAGTTGACCACTGACTTGAAGTGCAGAATTTGACCAGGTTTGACCATTGTTTTCAAGACTATTTTGGGCTTACTTTGACAACTTCTAAAGGTCGAGTTTGACTACCTTTGACCGAGCTTCAAAGAGGATGTTTTGCTATTGCGTTGACCATCTTTCACTTTCTGGTTAGGGCAAAATTTGACTGTTGTTGACTACAAATTTGACAAGGTTGTTTTGACTGTGATTTGGCAAGTCAGTTTTAACTTTTGAACTCTATATCTTTGTTGAACATTTAATATAATAATAAGAAAAAGTTATCAAAGGGTTTTCTCAATCTTGGGGTTTTTCCTTGACATCCGCCAAATCTAAGGTCCTCTTATCTTGGCTTGTCTTCGCATTTTATTATTCATGTTCTATCTACAGTTACTGTCAATGTGATTCATGGTTAATGTGATTGTTATTCGAAAACCAAATTGGAAATTGTCATTATGTTAACTAAAGGACATTGAAGTGTCAGTGTTGACAATATCGCCGAGATATCGCCAATATTCGCAAATATCGCGATATTTTCGGGGAGACAAGATATCGTAGAGGAAATATCGTGATATTTTGTCTCCCCGAAGATATCACGATATTTCTAAAATATCGGCGATATCTCAGGAAAATATCGTGCTGCGTCGCAAAATATCGCCGAGGCAAAGAAAAGAATTGCCGCCATGGCTAGAAAAGGCCGATTTTGTTATTTTTCATTCATTTTCATTTCTGATTGTTGGAGAAGGAAGGGGAGAGCTATGTGCTTGCTGCCAAACAGGATTTGAGTGTTGAATAGCCATTATCGCCACCAACAACGAAGATTTTGTTGATCTAAGATTGAAGAACAGTGAGACAATTTCATTTCTTCCATTAACAGGTATGTTCAAATAAACCCCTATGTTAATGAATTTTTTGATAGCTTTAGGATTATTCTTGCTTGCCTATTTGCCTACAAACATTTTGCTTGTTTTGTTTTGTTTTCCATTTGCTATGATTTTCATGCCCATGAGCAAATGCAAGGGTTTTCTCCAATATCTGGACAGTAAACTCCATTTTTTTTAACTTTCAAATGCACCGTCTTATTGTCATTTATGGTTTTTCATTGAATTCACATTGCAAATAATGTAGCAAAAAATTATTTTGTAAAATGAGGTGGTTATTACTTATTAATTCCAAAAAAGCAAAATTTGGTGCCCTAGGTTTGAGTTAGCTCACTACAAAATTCAAATATGCCAAAAGCGTTGGACCCATTTTGGGAGTATGGGGAGCCTGATGGTGGGACAAATCAGGCATATCTTACATGCAAATTGTGTGGGACCAGAATGACAAGAGGGGTTACACGATTGAAATACCATATGGCTAGACTCACTGGACATGATGTTGAGATTTGTACAATTTCTAGTCCGGAGCTTATACAAAAAGCTCTTGAGACAATTGATGAAAAAACAGAAAGAAGAGACAGAAAGAAACAAGGTTGAACATGCAAGTAGATCTTTCGAGATATCTTCTCCTGATTTTGATGTTGAGGGTAGTCGGAGGGGCTCCACGACATCACCTACTACTGCTAATGCGAGGTCATCATTTTTTGTTCCATGTACAGGACATGGATCACAACCTGGCATAAAATCACTTGTTAAAAAAAAGAAGCAAGAAGCAGATAGAGTCATGGGGAGGTGTCTTTTCTGGAGCGACTTACCTCTCAACGTCACCAAAACCAATCCATTTTGGCAGCCAATGTGTGATGCTATTGTTGTTGTGGGCCCAGGGTACAAAAGTGCTACATATGAGGAGTTGCGAGGGCCAATTTTTCAAGCAAAAAAGCAGGACATCAACTCTAGATTGGCAGAGTTGAAAAAAACATGGGAAGTTACTGGATGCACAGTGATGTCTGATGGTTGGACAGATAGAAAGGGTAGGACCATTCTAAATTTCTTGGTACATTGTCCTAAAGGTACCATGTTTATTAAATCAGTGGATGCATCAGAACATATCAAAGATGCAGCAACGATATGTGAGTTGTTAGATGGGTTCATTCGAGAGATTGGTGTGCAGAATGTGGTACAAGTCATAACAGACAATGCAGCTAATTATGTGTCTGCCAGCAAGATGCTTATGGAGAGGCATTGCACCTTGTTTTGGACTCTGTGTGCAACACATTGTCTCGATTTGTTGCTTGAGGATATGGGGAAACCCTCCATCAAGGAGATGGTTGATATGGCTAGGAGCGTCCCCAAGTTTATTTATAACCATGCTTTTGTTCTTAGCCTCGTGAGGAAGTTCACTAGAAACAAGGATTTGTGGCGTCCTATGATCACACGTTTTGCCACAAACTTTATTACTCTTCAGTCTTTGCTTCGATGTTAGTTCGAGTTGAAGCAAATGTTTGTGTCTGATGACTAGAGTAATTGCAGATACAGCAAGAGACAGGATGGGAAAGCCATTGCAAAAATGGTGTACTCTGAGACATTTTGGTGTGGAGTAGAAGAAGCATGCTCAGTTAGCGAACCTAGAGTAAAGTTTCTCAATGGGGAGAAGCCTGCAATGGCTTATTTGTATGAGGCCATGGATAGGGCCAAGGAGGCCATTCGTTCTTATTATGTAGAAAAGGGTTCTGCTGGCCTTGCTAAGCATATGATGTTATGGGATGTGATTGATAGTCGGTGGACAGGGATGCTTCATCGACCCATTCATGCAGCAGCACTCTTCCTCAACCCCGCATTTTCATACAAATGTGGCTTTGATTTTGATGGCGAGGTGATGGAAGGGCTCCACTCCTGTATTCATAGGATGGTCCCTGATCCTGACCTTCGTAGCAAAATCAATCGCAAGATACAGTTTTATCAAGATTGTGTTGTCCTATTTGGCTTTGATGATGCTATTAAGGAAAGGACCCTCTTCATGCCACGTAAGTGACAAGTCATCACTCGTTAGAAATTAGAATTTTCAATTTAGAATTTCCTTACTTATAATTCTATTTTTTTAAATTCAATTATGTAACTTTTATTTTGAAGTTTAATTATGTTTTAAGTTTTTGAATTTTTTATTTCTTTATTTTTTTGTAGATGTTTGGTGGCGAAGATATGGTGCAAGGGCACCAAATTTGCAGAAATTGGTCATAAGAATCTTGAGTCAAACATGAAGCTCTTCAGGGTGTGAGCGCAATTGGAGTGTACTTGAGAAAATACACACAAAAAAACGCAACGGGTATAACTTTGAGCTCCAGCCTTCAGTTGAGCAATTACACTTATTGAAATTTTTTAATTTTTAATTTATGACCTTCACGTGTTAAGAGTCAAGACTCGTAAGTTTTTTTCACACTCTTACAGGTTGGAGTTCGCACGCCTCAATGATTTAGTGTATGTGCATTACAACATCTGAATTCGAGTGAGGCAAATAGAAGCACCAATGGATCCAGATGCCATTTCCTTAAACAATATTGATGTATTGTGTCAGTGGAGGGTGGAGTCTGAGGCGCCCATCTTGGAAGAGTCACCTTCATGGTTAGAGCCAGATGATCCATTAGAATAGGGGCAGCAAGAGGAGGAGGAGGAGGAGGAAGAGCAGGAGGAGCAGGAGGAGGAGGACACTGTGGGGAGCATCAGCATCAACAACATCTGCTATAGATATAGGAGAGCACAACTCCATACATAACACTCATTATTTGACATTAGGTGCAGAGGCAGGGCCAAGGCCTTCTACTATTAGGGGCAGGCCTGGCAAACAGCCCATCATGTTTTCCCGTAAAAGGGGGAAAGGGCAATGATTTCAGATAGATACCTGGTAGTTTTATTTGTTTTGCTACATATAACTCATGATGATGAGATACCTTTATATATGTAATGTTATTTTGTATTGGTTCTCCACATTTGAGTCCTTGATTGGACAATTATCAGGGATCAACAAGATTTGGTATGGCCTTTGATGTATCATTTCTATTTGACATCATATATATCAGTGCTTTCTTCATATTTATGTGCCAATGTGTTTATTTCATGTTAATATTGCTTTATATGTTTAAAAATCTGAACAAAAAACAAAAATTAATATATTATGCATTTTTTTATGCTTGTCGATATTTTCGTCGATATTGCCAATAAGATGTTTTTTGGACCCCCGTCGATATTTTGTCGATACCGATATTTCAGCACTAGAAGTGACATTGAAGTAATTGTGCTAAACATAGAACATACCATTATTAACTAAAATTAACAGTTCATTCTTATTTATAGGCTTTTGAGCAGTACAAATTTCTATCTTTAGGCCAACTTGTCCCTTCATGTGGGCCGACTTGATCTTGCACCATGACGAGGTCTTGGAGGGTTTCTTTGACTCAAATAAATTTTCTTTACAATATGTAACATGCCCAAATGGGTCTTCAATACATGACAATGATTCAGTTGACTTTATGACAAAGCTAGAAGCACTCAATGGGTGCTTGACCTAAAAGCAAATTTCTCTTGAGCAAGAAACCCATGCCTCAAGAATAACAATAATAAATTTATTTTTTTCTTTTCATTAAATACAAAAAATCATGATTTCATATGTCATTATGAAGACCGAACCTAGTTATATATTTCAACATTTCGCACTTTTTTTGTCCCAGAAGTTGTAGATCAAACTTGTTGACTGAGTGCTCCAAATGAGGTCGAGTTGTTGCCTTTATATAGGAGATTTTGCCCCTTAATTATGCTGACTTGTCCAGTTTGAGGCAGACATGGTTAAGGAGGCCTAACTAACCTATTTTATATTAAAATAAATCTCTCTTGACAAATGAAGCCTAAGAAGGGTCTTTTACATTATGACATGGACAAAGAGACTTGACATAAACCCTAGAAGCCTACAATGGAGGCTTTGACCTATAAACAATTGACCCAAGCATGAAACCCATGCTTTAGTAAGTCTATTTCTATAATAATAAAATTCTTATTTCTTTCTCTTGACAAATACATTACATCATGACTTAAATAGAATCCTAAAGACCGACACTAGTTACATTCTTCAACAGCCAAGCGAATTGGTACGTCATCCTTCCAATTGGAATCTGAAGGTAATGTATCTATTAACAACACTCTATATGTTCCTAGTTTAAAGAAGAACTTGTTGTCCATACCATCTCTAGAAGACAAAGGATATATAGTTGCTTTTGTTGATGGACAAGTCTTAGTATGGAAGAAAAATGCATCCTTTGAATACACTGAAGCCATTGAGGTACGAATTGAAGGACTATATTGTCTTGGTCATTGAAATATTTTGTTAAAGGTGTACTTGAACTTAAAACTGATCATGATGGAGTATGCAATGGATGTGTCCTTGGGGAAAATGTTAAAGGAAGATGTACTAGTAGTGATAGTAGATCCAAAGGAATATTGGATCTTGTGCATTCTCATATCTATGGGCCCACGCCTAATAAAACGTTGGGTAGATGTTGGTACTATGTATCTTTTATTGATGATTATTCTCGCAAAACTTGGATATATCTCCTTAAGACCAAGGATCAAGTGTTTGAAAAGTTTCGTGAATTCAAAGCACGGGTTGAAAATGCTACAGGGAGAAGAATCAAGACTCTAAGGTCTGATAATAGTGGGGAATATGTATCAAATGAATTGATTGATTTTTGCGAGGATGTTGGAATTAAGAGGGAGTTGATAATTCCCTATTACCCCGAAGTTCGAACAAAATGGGACCGCTGAAAGAAAGAATAGAACCATAGTGGAAGTTGTCAAAGTCATGCTTCACGACCAAGAGTTACCTATGTTTCTTTAGGAAGAAGCTGCAAGGATTATTGTCTACATTCAAAACAGATGCCCACATCGAATCTTGGATTATAAGACTCCTGAAAAAATCTTTACAGGTGAGAGACCAAATGTTGAACATTAAGAATCTTTTGTTGTGTTGAGACTTGCAAAGATGTTATTTTTTATGAGAATGTTGCATTCAAGAAGTCCAAGGGTTCACACTTGGACTCTGATGATGAAGTACAAGTAGCCCCATAGAATGTGGAATCAAGATCTAAAGAACATGAACCTTTGAATGAAGCCCCACATGAAGAAGTCATTGGTATGAACATGTTGAATCTACAAAAGCTCCTGTAGCTGAGACAAGAAAGAGACTTGCCTGGTTAGATAAAACGATGAAGGAAGTTAAAGGTCATGATGTTGCTCGTGGAACTTTCAAGGAAATCAAGAAGCCAAAGAAGTATTATGCAACCATCTGATCTATTGTGGCTCTAGCTGCTAGCTAAGGATGGACCCTTCACCAAATGAATGAGAAGATTATTTTTCTCCATGGCTTCCTCAAGGAAGAGTTAACTTATGAATTTGAAATGAAAGATCTTCATTTGATGCACTACTTTTTAGGCCTTGAAGTATGGCAGAGACCTGGTGAAATTTTCCTTTATCAAGGAAAACATAATAATTTGGTATGACATAATGTAAGTCCATGAATTCTCCAATGGAAATGAATTTCAAAAAGTTATGCGATGAAGCTATAGGTCCTGATTTAGCAAATCCTTTTGAGTATCGTCAACTAATTGGGGCACTAATGTTCTTAGTGAACACTAGATCGGACATACATTTTGCGGTCAATACTTTGAACAAATATATGATTAAACCATCTCATGCACACAAGATTATTGCAAAGCATGAGTTGAGGTACCTACATGGGACCATCAATCTGGGATTGAAATATATTGTCAGTGATATATGACTACATGGATGCTCAGATGTTGATTGGGTTGGTAACTATATTGATAGGAAAAAGCACATTTGGGTGTTGCATCAGCTTAGGATATACCATGATATCTTGGATGAGAAAGAAGCAAAACTTTGTAGCCCTCAACATGGCTAAAACTAAGTACATTGTTGCTAGCATGGCTAGTTGTAAGGCAGTATGGATGAGGAATCTCTTTGGAGAGTTGTTTAAGCATGTTCTAGACATAATAGAAATTTACTGCAACAATAAGAGTGGGATTCGTCTTGTAGAAAATCTTATGTTCCATGACAAGTCCAAGCAGATTGAGATCAAATATCACTATATCCGAGATATGGTGCAGAGAGAAGCAGTGAGGCTCAATCATATTGTGACCAATGTTTTTAAAACCGGCCTAACTAACAAGTTACCAGTCTAACCGGCCGGTCAAGAAGGCAATGTGGCAAAGTTTTGGCCCTAACCAGTCCTAACCGACCAGTTTAGGACCGAACCAGCCGGTTTGTAGTCAAATCGGTCGGTTCAGTCCTAAACCAGTCGGTAAGCTGCCATGCCAGCCTCCACCATTTGTATTGCTGGTTTGGCATGTGGTGTGAAAAAAGTTTGCTATGGAAACTAAAATTGTGTCACTCTATGGTTGAAATTGCATTATGGTTACGTTACTCGGTAGCAGGGGATTCTTCATTACAAGTTTTTTAAGGCATGTTGGACTGTACAAAACATAGACAGTGTACTGATTTCATGTTCGTTGTTCCACTATGGTATTGGTAGCTTGTAGGGCACGTTGAATTCCAACCGATTGAGGATGGTAAGTTTGGAGAATTCACAATGTAAAGGCTATAATTGCACTGTGTCTAGTCCTGTTTCAACATCTCAGACAGCCTGCAGATTTAACATTGTTTCCAGTAGTGAAGTATATCTCCAAGAATCATGTAACAAAATTCAAGTAGTAAATGTATCAACAGAAAGAACACTCCAGTACAATGTTTCTTTTTAGATTATAAATGAATTCTGATTGAACCTGATTTCATGGAAGAGTTGTCAACTAGGGTGGAATCTTTCACCACCGAAATTGACAGAGAGAAGGGTTTTAAACCCTCAAGCAAATGCTCAAAAGCATAAGAAGATGATCCACAATGATGCCTCCAAATGAATTCAATCCCCCATTATTTATAGACTTCTTGGGGGGGTTTCACTTTCTTAATTGGTTGAGTGTATTTTACTGAAAACCCCAATTTTCGGGTTTTTCATCTAGCTGACCCAAAACTTGCCCAACAATGGGTATTTTGGGTTTTTATCCCCTTTATGAAGGGCTATAGCCTACAAGGACGGATAGGTTATAGCCTACAAGGATGGATAGGCTACTAAGTCCATTGATCCTCAATTATTTGAGGACATTACACTACAGTCAGCATTTTTCATTGAAAAAATTGAAGGAAAAATTGATTTTTTGTCATCCTACAAGTCAGCCTAATGAGATCCTCAAGTCGGCCCCATTAGGGCTAATTAGCCCACATAGAACACACATATATATGGCATCGATAACACTCATTTGGAGCATCAATCACATCGAATTTCATCAAGTTCATTTTGCAATCTTCAAAGAGCATCTCCACACATACAAAGGACAAGAAGACCTCTCTTTCTTATGCTTTGACTTTCTCCTAGAGTCTGTGTTGACTGTATTGTCTTGAGCATATTGGCATCTATTCTATTTCAGATCAGATCTCCTTGGAAGGCCGCATACCTCAGGAGTTTGTTGATTCTTGAGACTAATATTTTTGCTCCTACAGTGCAACGTTGACCTGAGTTGACCGAGTAACTCAACTATGGGTTTGACCAAGTTTCTTTGACCAGTGCATTGATTTTTCTGTGGAGAATTCAAGACTAAATTTCTATCTCTTATTACAGTGACCTCAGGGCCGAATTTCGGCCTTATTGAGCATGCTATTACAGTTGACTTGGAGCTGACTTTTATCTCTCTACTAACCGACTTTCACTGGTATTTTATTGAGTTCAGATTTGGATTTGGTTTGTTGGACAGAACCTCTCTCTCATAAGGAAAAAAATTGGTTGGGTTTTCCCCTTGTGAGTTTTGCCATGGCTGTGAGTCTAATTCTTGGTGTCTCTTGTTTATTGTTCATTGTCTACTGTGATCTCTATTTATTGCTCTTATTGAAGAATTGAATGGTTGAAATTTTTCATGTATAGTTGATAATTGAAGTGGAAACAAAGAATTGATTGTATCATTAAAAGTAGTTATCAATTGTGAAAAACTATTCTAGTCCTAGCTACACTAGAATTTCAACATATTGATGTACAACACAATGACCAACAAATTCGGATCATTTCCCAATCTTTCTAAAGCTATCCAAACCTCCTAGGAAACCAGCAGCTCCTTTCAAATTTAATGCATCATGGTTACAAGAGGAATCCTTCAATAAACTGTTTAGTGAGACCTGGAATCATCCAGATGGAAGCTCTCAGGAAGGGAAAGGATACCTGTTCATGGAAAACTTAAAAAGGCTAAAGAAAGCATCCATTGAATGGGCAAAGACCAGGATGCAAAGACAGAACGAGGAATTAACCAAAATCTATGAAGAGCTCCGGGGGATGGAATGTACGGAGGCAGATGTCTACGCATCGCAGGAGTCAAAGGAGAAAATTTTATTGATTGAAAAACGTAGGGACCAAATTTTATTGGCAAGAGAGGAGGAATGGAGGTTGAAGAGTAGAGCAATATGGCTGAAAGCAGGGGCTGAGAACACGAGATTTTTCCATAACTATGCAAGAGGGAGGAAAAACTCGAATACAATTTGGAAATTAAAGAATGAGAAGGGCAGAGAGGTAAACACTTTTGAGGAACTCTCAATTCTGGGGAGAAATCACTTTCAGAATCTGTTTGCGGATCAAGGAGAGATCACAATAGCAGAAGTAATCAGGACTGCCCAATGTTTCCCTCAGTATGTAGAGGAGGAAGAAGCGGAGAGCTTAATGAACGAAGTTTCAAAGGAGGAAGTCGAAAGTGTTATTAAATCAATGGCAAAAGATAAGAGTCCAAGCCCGGACGGGTGGACTATAGAACTCTTTCAACACTTCTTTGACCAAATTGGGGCAGAATTATCAGAGGTAGTGGAAGAGTCCAGGAAAAAAGGAGAGGTATACAATCCATTCAATGCAACTTTTATAGCACTTATACCAAAGAAGGAAGCCCCAGACTCTTTTGAAGACTTCAGGCCTATATCCCTATGTAATGGTATATACAAAATCATCGCTAAAGTGATTGCAGTCCGAATAAAACCGATCCTTTCAAGATGTATCACCAATGAGTAGTTCGGTTTTTTGGATGACCGACAGATTCACGAAGCTATAGGAGTGGCACAGGAAACTATTCATAGTGTCAAGCAGATGAAGAGAAAGGGAGCAGTGATTAAAATTGACTTGTCAAAAGCTTATGATAGAATTAACTAGATTTATCTAAGTATGCTCCTCACCCATTTAGGATTTAAATATGATTTCATCAGGTGGATAATGGGATGCATATCCAGTGTCAGCTTCGCAATTCTCATAAACGGTGCAGCCTCACCCTTTTTCAAAGGATACAGGGGCTTAAGACAAGGCTGCCCCCTGTCACCCCTGCTCTTCCTTCTGGTGGCAAAAGGACTGAGCCAGTTGATCCGCTTGGCCAAAAGGGAGGGAACAGTAAAAGGTCTGGAAGTAGCAGTCAACATGTACATGTCCCACCTCCTGTTTGTAGATGATATCTTACTGTTCTCCAATGGAAATCTGAATGAAATTAAGGAATTTAAAAATATTCTTGACCTCTTCATGAAAGCGACTGGAATGCAAATAAATTACAGGAAATCCCAGCTAATTACGGAAGGATTAGACAAACTTGAGAAAAACCAAATCACCTCAATTCTTCCTTTTGATGTGCTCAGCATGGAGAATCCTTTCAAATATTTAGGTTTTTGGCTAAAGCCAAACGCATACAGGAAACAAGATTGGAACTGGCTGGTTGCAAAAATTGAAGCCAGAATCTCACACTGGAGTTACAAATGGCTCTCCAGAGCAGGAAGATTGACTTTAATCAAATCTATGTTACTAGCCATGCCAGTTTATTGGGCAGCTTTAACATGGGTCCCAAAAGGGATTCTGAATAAGATAAGAAGAATTCGCAGTAGATTTCTTTGGGCAGGCTCAAAGGAGGACTCAGTACTTCCATGGGTAGCTTGGGAAAAAGTGGCAAGACCTAAAGAATGGGGAGGATGGGGGATAAAAAATCTCAGTGATTTCAGTATCTCTCTGGCAGCAAAATCAAGATGGAGAATCATAAAAAAAAAAGAAAATTTATGGACAAGAGTGGTGAAGAGGAAATACATAGACCCTATACCTCTAGAAGAATGGATCAGGAACCCAATCAAGAAGGGGAAAAATGCTTCGGTGGTTTGGAAAGCCACGGTGGAGGCTTTCAAGGTGATTGAACAAGGTCTGGCCTGACAGATTGGTAAAGGGGCAAAACTGAGGATAGGAAAAGACCCCTAGGTTGGATGCAATGAAAAATTTGCCCTTTCCCCTGGGCTAATCAGACATCTAGAATCTAAAGGCATCTTTTCCCTAAGTCAGGTCGAGAAAATTGGCTTCTCTTCTATATGGGGGCAAGCTTGGAAATCTGGAGAAGATCTAGGTCTATGGCCTGTCTGGTGGAATGAGTGGAAAGTATATACCGAAGAGCTAATAAGATCAAACGTAAGGATAAAAGACAGACAGGATCAGCGGGTTTGGGCACATGCGGAAAATGGATCTTACTCCCCAAAATTTGGGTACAAATTCCTAATGACAAAAAAAGGATGGGGAGATCCGGAATGGTGGGCCAAACTGATATGGAAACTCAAATGCCCAGCAAAAGTCAGACTATTCTTTTGGTGTATTCTAAAAAAGAAAATTCCTACATGGGATATTCTTCAAGCCAAGTATAAACAAGGGCTAGGGAGATGTCCACTATGCAAAGCAAAATCTGAAACCATTAGACATCTGTTTCTAGCCTGTCCATCTGTTAAAAAAGTATGGGCGGAGGTCGGGAAACTTATCAATAAACAGGTTGTTTGGGAGGGGGAAAATTTTCAGGAGGTATGGGACAAATGGTGGCGCCAATATCCTGAGGGGAATATGCGAAATTTACCCCCCATCATCTGTTGGGGAGTCTGGATCTCAAGGAACAGGAGTATATTTATGGATAAGGAAACCTCAGCTGAATCAATAGCAATTCAATGCACTTCTATCCTGTCAAATATTCCTGAATTGGAGGAGGAAAGAAATCCCAGGCAAATAAGGGAGGAACAAATCAAAGAAGGAGTCCCATGGGCCTACTTTGACAGGGCGCCTCAGAACAACAAAGCAAGAGCAGGGATGATCATCCACCTTAATGAAAACCAGACTTTAAAAGCTTCAGTGGGTCTTGGCATGGGGACAAATAATTATGCAGAACTATCAGCTCTAAAACTTCTTCTATGCTAGCTCATTCACGGGAACATCCTCACAGTTCAGATCTTCGGAGATTCTTTAATTGTCATAAATTGGTCAATGGTCAAAGTAGATGTCAAAATAATATGCTTAGACCTTTATTAGAAGAAATTCAGTTCTTAAAACTCTCTTTTAATGTGTCTTCAATATGCCATATATACAGGGAACGAAATGTTGCAGCAGACAAACTTTCTAAGGAAGGTTTGCAGCAGGTTATGGGCAGCTGGAAAATAGCGGAAGAGTCTCGACTCTCATGGACAGATCTGTGTGTCGGATCAGCCTCCTCACATATAGTGTTTTTTCTTT
The DNA here is from genome assembly GCA_000404065.3 of Pinus taeda. Taxonomy (NCBI): domain Eukaryota; kingdom Viridiplantae; phylum Streptophyta; class Pinopsida; order Pinales; family Pinaceae; genus Pinus; species Pinus taeda. The sequence goes on from APFE031441266.1 coordinate 178,834, forward strand.
ATCATTGTAGTTTTAAAAAACGTTTCTGTTATTTTCAAAATGCTTGCTATCATACTGGTACTATGAGATATATTGGAAACTAAGTTTCCATAGTTTTTTGAATAGTGTTTTCTATTTTCGTTTTGGGTTGTTTTCCTCCTATGAGGAGATCCAGGAAATAGAAAAAGAACTGACATCTCTTGATGGATATCGATTTTGGACTGGTTATAGTGTTTGTATGCTGAAAACATAAACTGTGTGTTTGAAGTTTTACGTTTTCAGAAGATACTTTGGTCAGCTTTTGGTGCAGAAAAGACTGTCTTTTTTTAGTAGCTATATGAGATCATCATACAGGAAACAGAATGCCCAGGCATATACTTGTAAATTTTTATTCTGCTTAATAAAAAGTTCGTTTTTTTCCTTGGAAAAAAAAAAAAAAAAAACGCAACGACCAACCAGGGAAAATTAAGGAAACTTCCAAAATTTCAAAGGAAAATGTTTCTTCAACCCCAAATGAGCGAATAGAAAGTAAATATCATATTTTCTTTTGAATCACGGATTAAACGAACTTAAACTTTTCACTTTTCGAAATTATAAATTCTAGTGATCAGCAAGACTTATGATAAATAGCGATACTAGGAATGCTCACCATTGGATAGATCACGATGTATAAAAGTCAAAAATGCAGACCAAGTTACAGTGGAACAGTTTGAAATTAAGGAATAGCCATGCTTAGTACCTATCTGCAAAAGTGCATTTCATTTCGCTGTTGCATTCTCTTTCTCAGAAATTAAAAGAAAAACATTAGGAAATTGTAAAAATCATATGCGGAAACACTCGCCAAAATTATCAAAGTACTATATAACAATGTGACAAAGGGAACTGCTTTCGCACTTTCAGTTTGCACTGGCAATGGATGTACTTGCAAGTCCCATTGACCTACTCATCGTGGTTATTCGTTGGAAATTAAGAACACCATAATGTCTAACATGAAAATTAAGAAACCAGAAAATTTCATTTGGTAGAAGATAAGTAACTAATTGGCCAATGGAGTTGTGGTTCAGCAGTGAAAGCAGTGACTATGGTTCAATTTCCAGTAAAGGCACCACTCAGCAGTTGTTTGTAGTGCTTCAGGCAGTGTAATGCTTGTGGAGTTTAAAGACAGCACTCTTTGAAAAGAAAAAGAAAAAAATTATAGTAATTGACATTCACTCCTGACATTAAAAATGAAACTCATCGACTTTAATTCAAGGTTCTTTAAAAGTCAGCGAAGAAAAGCAAAGTGGAAGTGTCTAGTACCAGATAAAGAGAATAACACCGTAGGAAAAATGCCTTCTTCCCAGGGGTATCTCTGAGCATAAACGCCGCTCGCCTGTATTCGCGAGTGTCGAAATAAGCTTTCGCGAGCATATAGCGATCGTGTTCGACCTCCGTTTCTTGAAACACTGGGGTTTCATACTCGGCGGCCATAGCGGCCACGTGCGAGCGGCCAACGAGCGGCGTAGTATACGATGTCCCTCCACCTCCTCCTCCCCGCAATAATTCATGGCTGCCCGCTCTCGGCCTCCGCTCCCTCCTTGCCGAGGAGGAAGAACTCCCCCTGTCCGTCCGAATAAACGCCGGCGAAGGAGTCAGCGGTCTCTCCTCCTCCTCTAAACCCACCAACTGCTCCGCGGCCCTGCAAAGACGTGATAAATAAACAATGTCAATCACACAAATTCACGTTCAAAATGCCGGCATTGCTATGCATTTCGGGATTAAATTAATTCTGGAAATGAGGGCTTGGATGATGGGAAAAGAAAAATGTAAAGGATTTTACCATTTGGCAGCAGTGTACAGGCCTCGATCCCTCAACTGCCGAATGGCTTCGCGGAGTTCAAGACGATAGTTCTCTTTTTGTCCCATTTCTTCTGCGATCTCTTGCTCCTGCAAACCGTTGCTGAACCTCCTCCTCCTCCTTGGTGTTTTTCCCTCCTCTACAACTCCCATTTATTCAAACTCGGAATTTTAATTGTGGATTTTACCTGTCACGGGATTGCGCTAATTTCAAACACGACTCCGCCATTTTAGCCTTGAGCTAACTATTTTAGCCTTCGTGTTTTTGGCGGTGTTTAGAGCAGCTGAAGTATTTTGAGCTCTAGAAGATAGTACACATAGTGCACGATGTTTTGTTTTCTTTAAAATTGAAGTCTCAGAAAAATTTAAAATGGTTGTGAAACTCAATCACCACAATCAAAAAACCAAGCAAAAGCTCCATAGGCCTTTACAATATGAAGGAGCCATAATTGCACCCTAAACATTATACAATGTCAAATGCATAATATTAAGGAGCCATAATTGCCCTTAAACATTACATAATGTCAAATTCACAATATTAAGGAGCCATAATTGCTCCTAAATATTACATAATGTCAAATTCTAGGACTATTGTGCCATATTAGGTAGTGCATGAGCCATAATGAGCTATAGGCAGAGGATGAGCCATGAATTCCCCTAAAGATTACCCTTAAGATTATTGTGGTCATTGTTAGCATCCTATACCAATAGGTTTCATTTTTCATGATTGACTAGGGAAGTGCCCAATATGTTCATCCTCTTCATACTGCAAAGGTTCCATATTTGAACAAATTCACTATGTATAGATGGTTGACTCTTTTCACAATTGATGATTAGCCAGACAGCCCAATCCTAGCTAGATCATGTTTGAATTTACTTGTCTTAAAATAGAGAATAAAGGTCTGCACAAACAGTTTAAGCTTGGCAAGCAAGTAGTCTGGTAAAGAAGCAAAGGGTCTCAACAGCTTAATCTGAGCCTTAGAAGAAATAAGGGTAGACTTAAATAGGAGGGCAGCTGTCAGGCCAGGAGTAACTCCAGTTTGGAGGAAAACTGATTCATGTAATATTCCATAGATAACCCATTATTATATACAATAGGGAGTGATTGTTCAGTTCATCTCCCGATGACTGTTCACCTTCCCAATTTATTTTATTTACATAAAATTCTCAATCATGAAGATTAGGTGTTAACATTCCCCCCCCCCCTTAATCTGAAGGGATGTTGGTGAGGCCAAGCATCATTCTGAATCATTCAAGCTTTTCCCTTCCAAGTGCTTTGGTGAAAATGTCTGCAATTTGCTCATTTGTGGAACAATGACGGAGATGGATTGTTTTGGCCTCAATATGATGTCGAATTAGATGATATTTTGTATTGATATGCTTCGTTCGATCATGGAATTTTGGGTTCTTTGCCAACTTTATTGCAGAGGTGTTGTCAATCATGAGTGGAGTTGATTGTACTTGTTTTACCTGCAAATCTTCAAGAATTTTCCTGAGCCGCGCAATTTCTTTTGTTGCTTCAGCTGCTGCCACGTATTCTACTTCTGTTGTGGAATCTGCTGGAACTGATTGTTTGTGTGATCTCCAAGAGACAGCTCCTGATCCAAGACTCATAGCATATCCTGAAGTAGATACTCCAGTTTCTTTGTCTCCATCGAAGTCTGAATCAGAGTATCCAATCACGCTGAAGTCGTCCACCTGTGTATACTTGATTCCAAGGTCTTGAGTTCCCTTCAAGTACCTTAGAACTCTTTTTGCAGCAGACCAATGTCCCTCACAAGGCTTTTGCATAAACCTGGAGAGGATTCCAACAGCAAATTAAATGTCTGGTCTGGTAGTAGTGAGGTAGATGAGACTTCCTACAAGCTGTCTATATTTTGTTGCATCCTCAAATTCCTTTCCTTCAATAGATGTGAGCTTTAAGTTTTGTTCCATTGGAGTAGTAAGAGGATTGCACTGTGTCATGCCAAACTTGTTCAACAAATCTCCAATGTATTTCTTTTGAGAAAGAAATATGGACTTTGGATGTTGGGTTACTTCAATGCCAAGATAGTAATGAACATAGCCCAAAACTTTTCCCCAATTCTTTCTTTATGGATGCAATATAGCTTTCATTGTTTCTTGTTATTAAAAGATCATCTACATATACCACAAGACATACAACTGTTTTGCCAACTTTCTTGACAAATAAAGTTGCATTATCAAGATCAAAATGATTGAAGTTGAGTTTCAGAAGATGCTCAATTAGTTTTTCATACCAGGCTCGTGGTGCTTGTTTGAGGCCATACAAGGACTTCACAAGTTTGCATACTTTATGTT
>APFE031441271.1:0-18060 GCA_000404065.3 Pinus taeda
TATTTTAGTTTATTTAATTTATTATCTTGGTAATTAATTATAAATATTTTTTAATATATATAAATGAATATTTTAATTTATTTTATTGGATTATACTTTTATTAAGTGGGTATTTTTATATGTTTTTAAAAAAATAATAATATTATTTAAATATTATTAAAAAACTACCATTTTAATATATGGAAGTTAAATAAACTAAAAAACATTATATAAAAAGCTCTTCTTGGTTTGGAGATGTAAAGTCTCTACTAACAGGGTCAACCACGTGAAGGTGAGAGCTTATATGACCCCAAAAACGGTCCATCATTGGCATGGGACTAACCACTAATGCGCACCCACACAATCCATTTCCAATGAGGCACAATCACTCACATGCATACATGCACACAACGAACAAACATAGGGTGCACACAAACATACACATATCCACAAACATTACACATTCACTCACAAGGTGACATGTTCAGACATGACTTACTATGAACTTTAGAATTAACATTATTTTGTGCAGGTAATTAAGATTGAGTATTAAATTATGAGGATGATAATTACATTTATTTTATAAGTTAATTGATAAGATATTAAAATTAATAAGTATTTTTTTATTATAATTGAAACAATGATTATCATTAACGAATGTTTAGATTAATGTCTTCCATATTGTTTATTAGAATTAGAATTAACATTATTTTGTGCATGTAATTTAGTATTAAATAATTAATTAATATGTGAAAAGTATTAAATAATTAATGTGTTATTACAAATTGATGCTATTATAAATATTATGTTATTTTTTTCCTTTGTAAGAGATTTGAACTTTTGAGTTTCATGGTTTGCATAATACTTTATAAACCATTAATTGAGTTGTACTGAGTGGGCATTTTTTAACTATATTGTAACATGTATAATATTTTTCATTTTAAAATGATAAATTAATATTATCAATATTTAAAATTTTTATTAAAAAAGAGTTAAATAAAACAAAATAATAAAAAAATAGATTAAGAGATAAATGAAGAAAATAAAAATAGTTAGAAAAAAACAACAATAATATATAAATAATATTTAAAATTAAAATTTCATAAATATTTCAACCAATGTATTTACAAGTTAATATTTAAATTAATTTATTTGTGAATTAATATTATAAATAATATATGTATATATAAAAATATTGATAACATATTTATAATCATATAAATAAATATTTAAAAAAGCTATATTCATACAAATTACTTACAAATATAATAAATAAATATTCATACAAAGAATACAATTAAAAATAACACATACAAATGTAGAAAAGAATAGATTCATACACAAAGAATACATTCATACACATACAAAGAATACAATTAAATAAGACACATACAAATGTAGCAAAGAAGAATAGATCCATACAGAAAAAGAATACACCCATACACATACAAAGAATACAAGTAAATGAGACACATGCAAATGTAGCAAAGAATAGATCCATACACATACAAAGAATACAAGTAAACAAGACACATACAAATGCAGCAAAGAATAGATCCATACACATACAAAAAAATACAAGTAAACAAATCACTTACAAATATAGCAAAGAATAGATTCACACACACACAAATAATATATTCCTACACACAGAGAATACAAGTAAACAAGACACATACAAATGTAGCAAATAATAGATCCATATACACACAAAGAATATATTCCTACACATATAGAGAATACAAGTAAACAAGACACATACAAATGTAGCAAAGAATAGATCTATACACAAAGAATAAATTTATACACATACAAAAAATACAATTAAGCAAGACACATACAAATGTAGCAAAGAATAGATCAATACACACATAACGAATACATCCATACACATACAAAGAATACAAGTAAACATGACACATACACATATAGCAAAGAATAGATTCATACACACATAAAGAATACATTGCTACCAATAAAAAGAACACAAGTGAATAAAACACATACAAATGTAGCAAAGAATAGATCCATACACACATAAAGAATACATCTATATACATACAAAGAATACAAGTAAACCAGACACATACAAATGTAGCAAAGAATAGATCCATACACATAGAAATAATACATCTACATACATACATACAAAGAAATACAAGTAAACTAGACACATACAAATGTAGCAAAGAATAGATCCATACACATAGAAAGAATACATCCATACACATACAAAGAATACAAGTAAACATGACACATACACATATAGCAACGAATAGATTCATACACACATAAAGAATACATTCCTACCAATAAAAAAACACAAATGAATAAAACACATACAAATGTAGTAAAGAATAGATCCATACACACATAAAGAATACATCTATACACATACAAAGAATACAAGTAAACCAGACACATACAAATGTAGCAAAGAATAGATCCATACACATAGAAATAATACATCTATATACATAGAAAGAAATACAAGTAAACTCAACACATACAAATGTAGCAAAGAATAGATCCATACACATAGAAAGAATACATCTATATACATACAAAGAAATACAAGTAAACTAGACACATACAAATGTAGCAAAGAATAGATTCATAAGCATAAAGAATACAAGTAAATAATATACACACAAGTAAATATCTTATTCATTAACACATACCAAAATAAAAATCTCAACAAAAAAAAATCTAACTATCTAAATCCAGCTAAGAAAAACACTATTTCATTTCTTAAAATAATACATTCTTGTACATACAGAATAAAGAATCCAAAGCGTACATTATAACCCAAATGCATTCATATATATAATAATAAACATTCCAAGAATTATTAATAGATATATAAATAATAAACCAATACATACAGCAAACGATTTGATCAAATAAAATGATAAAAATATTTAAATATTTAACAACATACTCCTAAATAATAATTTATATTTATTTGAAATTTATAAAGTATCAAATGTAAATATTAGATTTTTATTAGATGAATGTAAATATTAAATTATATATTTATATATATGAGAAAGAAAGAAAAAATATAATATAAATATCCAAAAAAACCTAATAACATATTTGTAATAAAATCTATAATTAAATGAATAAAAAAAATAAAAAATAAAAATCAAATCAAAAACTTGAAAAATTCAAAATCAAAACTCAGAAAAAACAAAATAGAAATTAAAAAGTATATATAAAGAGTGATTTTCCTATTTGTGTTTATGTGAGAAAGATGTTTAAAACATTGAAAAAATGTTAAATAATTTATGTAAATAAGAGTGATTTTGCCATTTATATGTATGTGGAGAAGATGTTTAAAACATTGAAAAAATGTTAAATAGTTTATGTGAATAAAAAATATAATTTATGTTATAATAAAGGAATATATTTGTGTTTGTGCATATTGGAGTAACGCTAAACTAAAGATCATGAAAACCATGAGCACAAGGAACACAACTCAAAGGAGGGTTACAATTTAACCTTCCTAAGAGCCTTTTGGAGGGGTTGAATTCCCCTCCACAAAAAATAAAGCCTACTCTTTTTATTAATGATAGTTTGTGTTCATGTCAATTCTTTGATGGGCCCATCTAAACAAAAAATATATACAAATTGTTCTAATTACAACATTATAAAACACAAAATAGATAATGTCTTCCACTCGGACCAACTTGGTATTGATAAATTTTCTGCAATATACAACATTGAAATGATATTGTTAGCATACAAACCCTTGTAACAACTTGTAATATAATAAAATACAAGATTCATATAGAAAATTCATAAAAAGGTATATATAGTATCATAAACACAATACATTAAGGGAAAAACACTAATACAATATTATTATGCAAAGCCATACAAGTCTCGATCAAAAGTGAGATTTGGAGCTTTTCATTATCCAGATGCCAAATAGACCAGACCAATTTCTACAACAGATTTGATTTATTTCCAGAGAACCATTGAAAGGCTACACTTGGCCATTCAGATATGGAGATTTGTATCGAAAATTTTGAGGCATGGGCTCCAAAGACTCAACAAAATCCAACAAATACTCCTGGAATTAAAGACTATAATCCAAGATTAAAACACTGAAAGCGGAGGCATAGAATTAAAGACTATAATCCAAGATTAAAAAACTGAAAGCGGAGGCATAGAATTATAAGTGAGTGAAAAACAAAAACAAAATTCAATAAAGTTGGGAGACAGAGATAATATAGAATTAAGTCTCAGCAACATTCCGACTGCATAGGGTCAGAGATATGGATCTTGGATGTGCACGGATCATTGCCTAGTTACTTTATATAGATACAAGTCTCGATCAAAAGTGAGATTTGGGGCGCCAAATAGACCAGACCAATTTCCAAGTTATTCTCACCAAGCTATTCATAAACAAGTTACATCGCTGTTAGTGGCTTGTCTGATCTGAATTGGTGTGATGGTATTTTTAATATATAATAAGATAATCAGTTTAGTTAGATTTAATAGTTGATAGTATGTTTTTTTCTGCGAGGTATAAGTTCAAAACCAAAAAAAATAGGTATATCTTAGTAAATTTAGCGGTCAAATTACCAAATAAAAATAAATCTCTTATCTCACAAACAAAATTTCATACACTAATTCAGTAGCTTTACCCTGTACGCAGATTCTTTTGAGTAATTTTAAAACAGACGCCTAAAAAAAGAAACATGATAAAAACATCTCATCTAATCACTCTGTACCCAGAGTACTGCGGGTAAAATTTTAAAACAGAGCTTAAGAGGAAACGTTTAAAAAAACATCTCATCTAATCTTGAGAGAAGAGTTATTGTTCCAAATAAACATGGATTTCATCTATTGATCAATCTGTCTGGAATTAATATTATTGCATCCAGTAATGGGATTCTTCAGAGCAGATACACATTTCAACAAGGTTATAAACTACAGGAGTTTCCTTTGTCGAGAGGCAAAACTCAAGATTACAGAGAACAGGAGTTTCCTCTAACCAGAGTCACACTCCAATGGGGATAGTCTTACTCTATTCCCTCATTTAATCAGACTATGGATTATGCAGTGACAACAGTTTCAATAGTTGCCCCTGTTCTCACCAAGTTATTCTCACCAAGTTATTCTAACCAAGTTGTTCATAACCAAGTTATTCTCACCAAGTTTTCTTTCAATGTTTTTGAACCCACTAAACCCCGATTGCTCTCGTTTTCCACGAAATTCATAATCTGAATTGTCAAAGCACTGAGAACGAGAGCATTTCCCGGCACCCAAAAACGACAAGGGTGGCGTGGATGCAAGTTTACATTAGTTTGGTTTCCGGTGGCTTGTTTATTTTGAAACTAGTGAATATTTCATGTTTTTGAAAACTATTGCGTGGGAGAAGAGACTGGTATAATATTAGATTCTCCTTCACTAGTCAAAATCATACCTACAATTCTAAGGTATTTAAGTAGTGATTGGGTGTTGATACAAGGACAAGTATCTCTGAACTCTGAGAGATCTCGGTCCAAATTTCTGTGATTCATGGGATATAACACTCTAAGTTTAGTATGTTACGGGCGTGGGAAGGTAGTTTTGACTCAAGTGTTTTTCATTTTTATTTTTATTTTTTTTTAATGTTGTGAGTAATAGCGCTCTAAATTTTCACATAACTAAATTGTGAGGGCAGAGCTATTCAGTTGGATGTCTGACCAACTTCGGTCCATTTCAGGATTCTTGTTATTCCCCAGTCACTGCCCTGAGACATTTAAGATTTCATATTAGCGTAGAGCTATAGTACATTGTGTGCGTGATGTCAGGAACCTTGTAGATAGGCCACCAGCAGTTGCTATGTATGTCTTTCTAGTGGCTGACTTATTTCAGCGTTGCGTACTGCCACTACCCAGACACTGTTTTGGGTATACTATATAGGATTGTTATTAATTTTATGCATGGATGTTAAAGATACGCCCGGGAAATTCAATTTCCAGGACTCATTATTTTAATGGGAAAAATCTTACCATCAACTTATATCCATGGACCCGTGTACTTTATGTAAAAGTACTGAAATGTAACTTTGAAGGGTGTCCATTTGGTGAGAACCTGTTACAAAATATTCTACGCAAAATATTTGGGCTGCTGGGGTGAGTTTTAAATTTTTAGGCTGATGCGATCATTGAATTACGTTTAAAATCATATGCATACGTCCATTCCCATGAAGGAAATGAATAGAATCGTTCCTATTAGGAATCCCAGTAACTGGGCAAGTTCACCTAGTACCGCCATGATTCAGAGGGACACAAGAAATGGGAGATGAAATGATAAATCAAAATTGATCAGCGACTTCATCACATTAAAGTGTCATAAGATTTGGGTCGGTACCCAAATGTACATTAAGGCTGAAATACAAATTAAGGTTGGAACAGAGTAACAAAATTTCCAAGAAAAATTCAGACTAACCTTTATAGCCCACAAACAACTAATTAATAGTATACAATAAAGATTTGTAAATTCATCTCATCACATCTGCAGATTTCAGAGTTAATGTGTGAATTTGACCTGTTAATTGCATGCACGGATTTTAGAGTTAAGTGACCAAGTAGCTGTAGGGTTATAAGGAGATAGAAAGCCTATTACATCCAAACTAGCAACCTGTAGTGCAGTAGGGTTTGATGGTTTTTTTGGTCAATTACTATTCCACTTCTCGTTTAGATCCACCAGTACTATTCCACTACACAATTATTGGGGCGAATTCTTCTTCTCAGAGGTGTGAGATTTGCGTTTTAGGGTATGTTGACTTGCATCTCTACAGCAGAATTTTAATGTTCATGTGTTTGATCTGATCCGGCCACTGTTTTGTTCATCGGTTAGGTTGTCTGAGCGATTTTGACAGAGGTGGATGCATTTTGGCTTAGGCCATTTTTTCTTTCATTTCTGGAAATGCTCTGTAGAGGAAGTTACAGTTGTCATTTGGCTAAGGGTATGGGCTATTAAGGGTATTTCTGTACAATAAAAATCAAATATCTAAGTTGCAGACCAATTGCATGGAGCCGATTGGGGAATTCCGATTGAATTGTTTTGTTGAGTTTAATTAGTTGTTATTATATATGTTTTCAGCTGTGTTGCAGGTGTAAGGAAATACTACCCTCACTTAACTCTCAAGAATCCTACTCTTACCAGAAAGCGAGGGAGAACCCTGACGTAACTCTCAAGAATGGAATCCTACTCTTACTAGGAAGTGAGGGAGAGCCAGAGGCAGCAATACAAGGAGGCAATTTCTTATACTTCTCTGGTTCTTGGTAAGCTGATAGTTCATGGATCTACTGGAATGTACACCCTCGGAGTGAGGTTGGAAAATCCGTACCTTCTTAAAGGTAATGCCCAAAGCAAACTACCGGTGGGTTTTAGCTTGGTTTTGTCTGCCATAAGCCACTTAACAAATGTTACAGGGTTTCTAGATTCTCGCAGCTTCTTTCCACCCGGAGCTTCTCCATCATAGGTAAGGATGGAACCCTTAAATATTTTTAATGGAGTCGTTCGTTTTTCCGCATTGCCTACAGTTTTCTAAAACCAACATCTATGCATTACAGGTAGGGTCTCGGAAACCACTTACCCGAAAGAATGGTTGTATGCCACTGCTCAGGCCAACGTTAATCCATAAAGGCCATGAAAGACAATGGACCAGGGTTTTATTTCGTTGTTTTATTATTTTGAAAGGAATGGTTCTGTGAACTGATGTGACATGAATTGTTAAGGGTTTATCCCTGTTTTACGATTTTCCATGTTGTAACTTAATTATGTAGTTTTTGAAATTCTATTAATGGTTCTTGTTTTAGCCTATATTCTAGCAATGCTGGAAATTCCAGTTGAATGGTTTTTTAATCCTAATGAACTAAACCCCAAAAACAGAGATAATAGTTGTGTTGAACTAGTCCACAAAGCAGCGAGTGAAAGAAATGTGGGTTCATCTACTTAATGCATCCATGAGAGACAAATCCATTAATGCATACCTGGATTCCATGTTTTCAAAGGATTCCATGTTTTCATCCCTGGACGGTTTGAAGAATCGCAACAACAACGCCCATCTCCTTCTGTTCTTCCATGAATTAGGATTTTATGGCTGAAGAGTTGAAATAAAACAAAATAATGAGTAAAGCCAGCGCAAAACAGAGATCAGAGGAAATGCTAGAATGAAAAGAAAGTGCAGAGAGATCATTCATTTGAGATCTGATTTATCTCTATGGGAAAAAAAAGCTGAGAGAGCTCACTCACCCATGAACAGTTTTTTTTGTTCTGACAGATGTTTGCACCTTCCAAGAATGATCCAGGCGTCTCCCTGCAAAAATATGATCCAGGTGCCTGTAATCTATTCCAACCTCCTCTTCCATCAAGCATTGACAGCACTAACTGAGACTCAACCAGACTCAGACTTCGACTCAGACACATACCTACACCGACTCAGACTCACCCAGACCATCCAAACAGAAACAAACCAGCAATCACACAGACATATCAGTGCAGCGCAGATGATGAAAGGAGGAGGAGGAAGGTAAATGTTGCAACGGGGTTAGATTTTATATATACAGAGCTTCTTTCACCGACCTCCAACCAACGGATTCATAATTCCCTCCAGAATCATCCTAGAACACGTTTGAATTTTAATTAAATCATTGCTTTTTCATTAATCAGTCTTTTAAGAACGCTTTTCAATTTTAATTAAATCATTGCTTTTTGGGTAGATGAGGACAACCATTGGAGAATAGCTTTCCCATCTCCAACACGACATCTATCTATGTTCTGGAATCTATTTATTTCAGCCCACCATAATCGATATCTAGTGGATAGCGATTATGGGGTGTCCTTCTGGAATTAACTCGGCTCTTTATCCTGAAATCAGAATGGTTGCAGTTTGATGTTTTTTCACATCAATTATCTTTTTTTTAATTACGCCGAAGGCCTGTCTAAAGAAGTGAAACTCCAACCTGCAGGAGGAGGTGAAAACCCTAAGTCGTTTTTTGAAAATGGGGAATCTTCGAAGAAATGTCGTCAACAAGGAATGATGTCAAAGAAGATATGTGAATTTAACTTTTATTTTTAATGTTATGTTCTAGGTTATTGTTATTGGTTTTTGTCGCGGCAAATAGATTTACCAAAATATTAATTTTGTGGGTTCATAAAGCTTTTCTATTTTTAAATGGATGTAATATGATTTCTATGATACTCTTTCTGTTTCCATTTTAGAATTTTTATTATTTTATGATTGTTACTTTTATTATTCTATGATTGTTGACATTGAGGAGGTTGTTGACACTGATTAGGTTGGAATTTCAAACTAAAGATGTTTTTAATAATTTTATTTTAAAAAATTATATTTAATTTTAAATTTTTATAGTTTTATGTTTTTATAATTGGTATCATTTATAAAAGTTGATAAATATATAATAGATGAAAATTGATGTCTTATAACATGTCAACCACATTTATTAATATGATTATGCTAATTTTGATAATAATTATAAATAAAGTATAAGTATCATAAAAATAATTATAATATTTATTTTTTTAATTAAATTTATAAAATTCTATGTTCTGGAATCTCCCTGGAGTTTCATTTCGTCTCTACCTATTGATCAGTGTCAATTTGTTTTTTTGGTATTTGTTTAATGGTTAGGGTTTTTATTTTAAATTTTATGTAAATTTTGTTAAATTTGTTAATGGTAATCAAAGGAATTGGCAACTAGACGGTTAGACGGGGTCATTGCTCATGGGGCAGGGGTACACTCAAAAGGTAAGGGTAAGGGGTGCCTTAAGAGTCAATCTATTCTGTTTTAGAGACCATGGACTTTTTTAATTGATGGACATAATTAAAGGTGTGGGTGTGGGTTTTGAAAAACTTCTAACTTGCTACTATTGGATTCTACTATTTTCAACAATCTTTTACATTGTTACATGGGAATGTTATTATGGTTTTTTCATTTGTATTTACCATTTTTTGTTATAAAAAACACTGGAATAAGTAATGTGGCAAGGCTGCTCAACGTAATTGCAATATGCATTATAAAAACAAATTATTGTAAAATAGTAATGGATTTTTACATATATAATCAATAAATCTCTTTAGTGAGTCATAGATATTAACTCAACTTTTTGTTTTTATGTGACTTCTCTTCTCTAGGGCCATTTAATTGGTTGAGGCAAATAATAAGTAGAAGTTATAAATCATTACGTGTATAATAAGTAGAAGTTACAAATCATTTTCGTGTTTTACAAATAATAAGTAGGACAAAAATAAGTTAATTGATAATATCATAATTCTAGTAAAACATATTTAAACTTTTTTTTGAAAAACACATACACATATTTCTCACAGCTTTTTACTCACAATGCTATTAAAATCTTAAACCAATCTTTTAATCGTAATTCCTTAAACTAATATTTTAATTACCATTTAACATGAGCCAATTTTGTTATTATTATTATTTATAAATGAAAAGTATTCTTTCAGATTTGTAGATATAAGATAAATATATCAAATATCTAATATTTTTTCATTTTAAAATAGTAATTATAAAATTTAGAATATAATGATAAATTAATAAAAACAATGAAGATTTGTAATGATGATACTCAAAATATAATAATGATAATTATTATATTAAGTAATAATAATACTTAAAATAACAATATAATAATGATAATGAAATCAATTATTATTCTCTTATTTTTATTTTTATTATTATTTAGAATATAATAATAAATTAATAAAAATAATGATAATTGTAGTTTACATGGAAAACTATCTAATACTATACAACTATAGTAATAACATAAAAACTTCCAAATAATTATAATTTTTCCAATAGATTTAAAATAGTGTTTATGCTTATGATGTTGAATGCCGTAGAAGACAACTATAGTGGCCTTGTTCTTTATGGAGATATAAAACACATATGGGGATGGGATGGATTAGAATAGGAGGTATTAGAAAAATCTCTCATTCCAAACTAATCAATTTCTAAAACCAAAGTGATTGTACATAAATTCTAGCAATAACAACGTTATGCTCTTATAATATTAATGTAGTTCTCCTTCATCTCACATTTCTACATGTATGAACATGCTCACACCATAATCTTCTCCAAACCATTCTTGCCTACAAGTAAGGTTGAAATAATATCCATTTCATCAAGTAATTACAACCCACCTTTCCATGTGTATCTTTCTAGCTTCCTTGATTACATTGTAAACCATCTCCCCTAAGCAAAGTGTATGTCTTGATGTGAGTGGTCATAAGCAAGATAACTAATTTTTATTGGATGACTTCCGCTTCATACTTGGTCACCCATCCGTTCTTGGTAGCTATAATCTTGCTTCATGCATTAGTTTGTGATGGTTTACAACTACCTATCCATTTTTACTAGTTGTCATCTTGGCCCATGCGTTAGCTTAGGATTGTTTTGTAACTATTGATACTTATAAATGTCACCATGAAACTAGCTTGCTTAAAACAAACACTTTATTTCCAATCAACCAAGTTCATTTTCACTCAACAAATATGCAAGGGAACACCAACTACCCTTATATTGCTAGAAACACAACAATCCACGTTGCACATAGAGTTAAAAGCACAAAAGCATAAGTCTCTTCATAACCACTTAATGTTGAGAGTTTTTAAAAATGTGTAGAGAAGTACGATTCACTATACATACCTAACTGGGGGTTTCTTATATTGGATCAAAAAACCATATTCTCCTATTATATATTCCTATAGTGTATCTCTTTAGAGACAACTGATTCTTTGTTGTGGCACATTATGGATGCATGTGCACTGCAGAAACAACATGATGAAAAGTTCAATGCAATCCTCCATCACTAGAAGTAAGTTGGATAGTCACTTGTGACGAAGGATGTTTCTCTATTTTTGTACCACGTATACTATATGGAATTTTCGTGGCTCAAATGAAGTCTATGCAATAGAGATATCCAATGTAAAAAATTATCTCTTAACCCAAAAGATGGACTTTGAATCTATTGAAAAATACAAATAAATACATGTTGGCACTCAAGTGTGGGCCATTTTGAAGAAAAGTGATCAGTTTAAGAATATAGGATCCCAAGGTCAAGTGGCATGGGAAAGAAATATAGTGACAAGTTTAAGTAAAATATGTAATCGTAGTGGTGCACATAGGTCACCCTAATTAGTCAACATTTTCTTAAATAATTGGTGTTGAATTGGCATTGGTAATGGAACATGTGCCATATTGACAGAATATTAAAACAATGATATGGGCAACGGGCATGCTAGCCATATTGATTGAACATTATTTAGTGATATGTGACCTATGTAATGGAGGCTCATGAGAATCTCAAACATTGGAAGAAGTAAATTCAATTGGCCAAAATTATGACGGGGTAGGGCCTGATGTAGATGCACATGAATCCCAAAACAAACAAAAAGAAATTTTACACACTTTACATCACATAACATAAATTTTATGAGGAGTGAAAAAATAATGTGTTAATGGTGGAGTCGGGCTTCTCTATTGCAGAAGATAGGGTTCACCCTCGATGACCACTTCTCATCCTTCTCTATGAGAGATTTTCGGATGGTGGAAACCTCTTCTACTATTGTATCATCTCATTCCTCTGTATCTGTCGAAGAGGCTGGTCTACAAACTATTTTTCGGCTTCTATGGCAACCAGAACCTTGAACTCTTCTACTATAGCTCGATTATGAAAATATTTCTTTCCATTGTAGAGCTTGTTACGAAACAAGGATTTCCTTTAAAAATTGTCCCAAACCTTGGAAGATCAAAGCTAGGAAAAATAACTGCAAACCAAAATAGTGGGAAGGCGTCAAGTAAAAACATTATATAATATTTAAAGTTGCATTAGGGGAATTTGAGGTCTAAAATGGACCTCCTAAGGAAATTATAAAATAATAGTGAAAATAATAAAATAAGATTAGATTACATCATCAAATTTTAGGGGGAAAAAAGAAAAAAATATTTTTTCAACTCTTATTTTCAGCTTATCTCCCTAATTTTTTACTCAAATTTCAAGCAGCAATACCCATTGGATGAAGAATTTGATTCCTGATCCAAGGAGCACCCATGTTGCATTCTTTCGATTGACCCTGCTACACAAAAATGAGAAATACACGAAAAATGTTATTGCAATCATGTGTTTTAATGTATTTCTCATTTTTCATGTATCAGGGCCTGTCGAAAGTATGCAACATGGATTCTCTTTGGATGAGGAATTAAATTTTGCATCCAACAAGTACTCGTGCTCGAAATTTGAGTAAAAAATTAGGGAGCTAAGTTGAAAATACGAGTTGAAAAAGTAGTTTTATTATTTTATTATTTTCATAAGCTACTGCATTTTCCATTATTTTTATAAATAAATGCCAATAAATGCCACTTTTCCCTTCCAAAGCCTTTGTCATTTCCTTTTTCAATTTCCATAGCCATTTATTTACCACAAGTGATCCCCATCACTATTCTTTTTCCCAACGTTCAACTTGGAATATGTGTCCCATGACCTTGGTTAATATTTTTCCTTTATTAACTATATTACATAGATTTTTGACCAGGGCTATTACAAAACCCTCCCCCTTGGGAGAACATCATCCTCAGTGTTTAATGACACCTACAATGAACAAGACTGCTGAAAAGCAAAACATACTACCCGTGGAGCTTTATAAGTTAGCTTGTTGTAGTATTTACAATGATCATCCTGCTGAGATGCAAACCAACATGAGAAACATACTAACATGACAATGATAACAACATGACACCCATATTGCTTATTAGAGATTTATAACACATCTAATGGGGGTATTTACATCCATATACACATATACACATTTACCAAAACATCACACCAATCATATTCCAAAAACATTCGCTAAACCAGTGAATAGAGTAGGATACATAGCCAAAATCTGATCAACCATCTCCCATGTAGCTTCATCAGGCCCAAAGTGCTTCCATTGCACTTTAACCTGCTCAAATTCTCAATTCGGAGCATGAACATCTTTGTTTGCAAAATGCACTGAGGTTCGGGCTGGAATTATCCTTTTGGCTCCACATACAATACAGACCAGTCAATCACATGATCAACATATTTAACATACTTCTTAAGCAATGACACATGGAAAACATCATGGACTTCCACTATTGGAGGCAATGCAATTCGTTAGGCTACTGGTCCAATCCTTTCAATAATCTTGAAAGGTTCACAATACTGAGTTGCCATCTTGGCACATGATCCAATCCTTAAGGAGATCTTCTTAGGCTTGATGTGAAAATACACATGTTCCCCAATCTAAAACTCCTTAAACAACCTGTTATGATATGCATAGTTTTTCTTCTTGTCCTGTGATGCCTTTAGATTCTTCTTGATTACCTGCATTTCCCATTCTATTTATGTCAACACGTCTGGCCCTATAATCACTTTATTCACTGGATCACTCCAACTAATGGGAGTATTATAACTTCGTCCATACAATGCCTCGAATGGACTCATTCTGAGATACTCTTGATACACATTTTTGTAAGTGAACTCAACTAGTGGAAGATACTCTTCCCACCTCCACTACTAATGCATCACATACATCCTCAACATGTCCTCCAATATCTTGTTGACCCTCTCTATCTGTCCATATGTCTGTGGATGATAAGTTGTATTGAAGGCCAAATTTGTACCCACACCTACAAATAATTATTTCCTGAATCTAGAAGTGAGCTTGGCATCCATGTCTGAAACAATCTTCTTCGAAACACCATGCAACCTCACTACATATCTGATGAAGACCTGCGCTACATCATTATCTAAGTATGTAGACTTCACTGGAATGAAGTGCACTACCTTTGTCAACTTATCCACCACAACCATGATGGAATCATGTTGTCTAGATGTCCTCAGCAAACGTGTGATAAAGTCCATGTAAATGAGCTCCCATTTACACTTTGGAATCAGAATAGGTTGAAGTAATGCACCTGCATGCTTACACTCTACTTTCACCTACTGACAGTCCAAGAACCTAGCCACAAACTCTACCACTTCCCTCTTCAGTTTAAGCCAATAATAAAAATTCTTCACTACTATCTTTTGATATCCTGGGTGACTTGAATATGGTTTTGCATGAAACTCTCTCAAGATATTCTTCTTGAGCAGACTACTGTCTGGCACATATATATTGTCTTTGAATCTGACAAAACAACTTACCGTGATACAATAGTCCACATCCTAATCACCTATACCCTGTTGTAACTTGTGCATAAGCTCCATGTACCTATCACCTTGCTGACCTGCCTACAAGATACGATCCTATAAATATTTCCCATAAGAGATCATAGCTGTTATATGATTCACTTGTATCCTCCTTCTAAGAGCATCTCTAACCCCGTTCTCTTTACCTTTAATGTAACTGATCTCAAAGTCAAACTCACTGATCATGGCCAACCATCTAGCTTGTCTAACATTTAGATTCGGTTGGTCAAAATATACCTCAATCAACTGTGATCACTCGTTAGTACAAACCAACTTCCAAGAAGATAGCATCGTCAGATCTTCAATGCATGAATGATCACTACCAACTCAAGATCATGTGTTAGATAATTTTGATCATCTTAAGTTAGTTTCCTTGATTCATATCATACCACCTATCCTTCTTGCATAAGGAATCCACCAAGTGCTCTCTTGCAAGCATTTGTGCATACCACAAACTCTTTGTCTGGATATGCAATATTTAGAATTGGATTATATGTCAATAATTTCTTTAACTACTCAAAACTAGCCACACATTCCTCCATCCATTAAAAATTATTACCTTTCCTTTTCAATGACATAATAGGATAAATAGTATCTAAGAATCTCCCTATGAACCTCTTATAATAACCTACTAACCCCCTGAATGATCTTACCTCATCCAAGTTCCTAGGAGCTGCCCACTCCATGACAACCCTTATCTTCTCTAGATCCACTACTATGCCTTCCTTGGAAACCACATGCCCCAAGTAGTGTACCTCTATCCAAAAGAAACTGCATTTTCTAAGCTTAGCATACAATTTATGCTCTCTTAGTAATCTCAATATTGTTGCTAAGTGTTCGACATGCTCTTCCTCATTTTTAGAATATACCAATATATCATCGATGAATAAAATAACAAATTTGTCCAAATAAGGACACAACACACTATTCATAAAGAACATAAAATTAGCTGGAGCATTAGTCAATCCAAATGGAAATACAACAAACTCATAATTCCCATACCTGGTTCAGAAAGTAGTCTTGTAGATTTCTTCTTCCTTAATGTGTACCTGATGATATCTTGATATCAGA
The DNA here is from genome assembly GCA_000404065.3 of Pinus taeda. Classification (NCBI taxonomy): domain Eukaryota; kingdom Viridiplantae; phylum Streptophyta; class Pinopsida; order Pinales; family Pinaceae; genus Pinus; species Pinus taeda. Next base: position 16,315 of record APFE031441271.1, read on the forward strand.
TCAATCTTCGGAAACATTACTACTCCCTTCAACCGATCAAACAATTCATAAATCCTCGACAATGGATGCTCATTCTTGATGGTCACCTTGTTCAATTACCTGTAATCAATGCATAACCTTAACCTAAGAGTACCATCATTCTTCTTCACAAACAACATTTTTTCACCCCAAGGTGACACAGTTGGCCTAATATATCCCTTGTCAAACATCTCCTTCAACTGCAACTTCAACTCCACCAACTCTAGTGTGCTCATCCTGTAAGGTGACTTTGATGTTGGTGCTTCCCCTGGTACCAACTCAATAGAAAAGTCTGATATATATGTCGAAACACATCCTGAAAGTGTTGTAGAGCTGGGTACCTACTCAAGACATCTGCATCCTTAACTTCCTTACCTTTGTCACTAGAAATATGTATTGCAAATAACACACACCTTTTTCTACGATTGCGCTTCTCCTGCATAGTTGTCATTGTTCTAACTGATGTTTCCTTCTTCTTACCTTGCAAGACTCTTTGTTCTCCATTGTCATCTAAGTACTCAATGGCATTGTCATAACAATCCACTTCGGTCCATTGAAGATACAACCTGTCAATACCAAAAAGCATACTATATGATCCCACAGAAATGTAGGTTTTAACCCCGTACAGAAATTACCTGCATACGAATTCTAAATCGCAGAAAAATAAAAATGCGAGAGCATAACACATAAAACACATATACACAGAGATTTCCCACTGGATCTCAAGACCGAGACTACCAGCTTGATTTTTCATTATATTCCTTTCAATGTTACAATACATATTTATACATGCCGAAGCATCTAATACCATGGACCGAAAAACCATCGCGTCCAAAACCATGGACCGAAAACCATAGGTAGGTTCGCCCAACCCAACAATCTCCCACTTGTTGTTTTCTTTCCACAGGAGAGCTTTGTCATTTTTCCAGCCCTGAAACGCCCATTGTTTCTCTACACCAAGAGAACTTCTCAGAGCTCACAGATTTTGTCAATGCATCTGCAGTATTCTTCAAAGTGTCCACCTTTACCAGCAACACCTTTTTGTCTTCTATCATATCCCTCACAAAGTGATACTGAACATCAATGTGCTTTGTCTTTGAATGATAAGCAGGGTTCTTTGCCAAGAAAATTGCACTTTGGCTGTCACAGTCTATCCTTATAGCTCCCTGTACTAACCCCATACTTGAACACAATCTCTGCAACCAAACTGCTTCCTTGCTTGCATGAGTGGCTGCCATGTATTCTGCCTCTGTAGTTGATAGTGCCACTACAGATTGTTTCTTACTCATCCAACTGACTGCACCTCCAAATAGGTTAAACACATACCCACTTGTAGATCTTCTCTGATCCAGATCTCCAGCCCAGTCTGCATCAACAAAGCCATGAATATCCAACACTCTGTCCAATCCTGGTCTTCCTTGGTAGCAAAAACCATAATCACTAGTCGCAAATACCTAAAAACCCGCTTCACTGCTGTCCAGTGCTCCTTCCCTAGTTTTGACATAAACCTGCTCAATACTCCCACTGCATGTGCAATTCTGGTCTAGTACAGACCATGGCGTACATCAAGCTACCGACTGCACTTGCATATGGAACACGGGACATGTCCTCTTCCTCTTCTTGTGTCTTGGGACACTGTTCAGCAGATAACCTCACACCTACAGGAATAGGAACCTTCACCGGTTTACTATCCTGCATATTAAACCTCTGCCATATTGTCTCGACATA
>APFE031441272.1:0-19009 GCA_000404065.3 Pinus taeda
AAATGTAATATGGATTTCAATTTTATAAATCAAGAAGTAAGAAAATAATTTTTTTATATCTTTTTAAATTAAACAAAGAAATTTAAAATGCTATATGTTAGAGTAGTCTCTTTTTGTTTGTGAAAAAATAAAAAGAAATTTGAAAATAATTTATTATTGTCAATTGAATTGCTTTTTTTTTTATGCTTTTCATTATAGAAGTGTGATCTAGATGTGTGCCCTTCTAAATGAAATTAAGACCTGCCCTTCAAATTTGATCACTGGTCACCATATCACATCTATATCACATCTATAGAGAGAAAAAGGAAACTAGAAACGGGTATTATGTGATAGGGCCATCCTTTTCCTTTTCTCGGGTATGTGGTGGCAGGTTACTCAGCGGGTATGCTAACAAACCTAAAGGAATGCATTAATGCAGGCGGTATAGAAAGGAACAGAATCTCTATTTTTCTATCTTATTGAATCCCATCAAGAGTCAACTTCCTAGGGCGCGCAGGGATCTCACTCTTATTACCGTAACAACCCAGAGATTAGCCCTCGTTACCCGTGACGAGAGACCTCGTATTCCTCACCCCGAGCCCTAGATATTGAGCCCCTTACTCCATCGTTACCTCGTTAATAGAATATTATAATAACGATGGAATATCATCAGCGATATTATATAATAATATTATTATTATAATCTCGCATATTATATGGCTTGATGTGTTCTCAAATGGAATTACAAATATCTTCCTGGTCATTTGACCAAATCAGGTTAGGTTAGGGTGGCCGAAACGCAAGATTAACAAAACAGCACTATGCGTGCTGCTGTTCTTTAATGTATTGGTACATTAAGACAATGTACCCGTAGCGCTCTGTAGCTATTCAGGTTTTGCTGTTATTTCTGTTTATATTTCAGAAGCAAATTTAATTGGTTGGGGCGAAGAATAATTGTAATTGAGTGTGAGGACAGACGAATCTTGATGAGGAAGTATTCAGACTTTTCATATGTGTTGAACAAGAAAAGTATCAATAAGTGCTTTCCAAAATTGTAGAAAATAACTATAAACAAGTGCTCAACATTTCAAACATTTGCAGTGTTCATCATTTCAAATTATCCATAAACAAAAATGCATAATGCATAGTTGCAAGAAAAGATTATAAACCATACTTTAAAACAAGGCTCGAACAACAGGCATGGCTTCAAATGGGAAAATTTTTTTATCCATAAACGATATCGTTTATCCATATTTGTGGAAAAAAAATTATAAACAAGACTTTAAAACAAAATCATCCATAAACGATATCCATAGTTGGGAAAGAAATTATGAAGAAGACTTTAAAACAAGGCTCGAAAAAGAACCATGACTAAAGAGTGTAAAGATAAATCGAATCGACAGAAATGGCATCCTTACCTCTAGTGTGATTAGAACTAGAAATGTGAAGTTTTAGGTGCAATGAGCGTGGCCCGGAGGGTGGATCGAACACATAACCTTGAGATATTCAAGGTGACGATCAGCTTTCCAGTGACACTCTCCCAACAAAGCTATCTTCCTTAACTCTGAAAAAGATACAACGGCAACAACATTGGTGTTACCAATGGAAACACCATCGTCACGTTGTTACCACTCATTTTCTCTAATCTTCGAACATCCTCGTGCTAACTTTTATTTTCTCTAATCATCCAACATCCTCGTACAATATAATAAGAAATCTTATCTTGAAACAATTGGGCATGACCATAGTTTCCGTCATTCATGACCAACAGTGGTTGGAATCTCTAATCTTCACATATTGTCGAGGAGAAATTGCCATTGCGAAATCGGCTCAAGGAAAAAAAAAAATTCCCATCGCTCGAATCCATCTATCAGCTCTTAACCAAATACAACCGTTGAATTTAAGATTCTTGATTGCCAAGGAGAGATTGCGATTGCGAAACCCGCGTTGAAGAATGAAGGAAACCGCTATGGAAAAAGACCATGGCTCGAATCCCTCTATTAACTAAATTTAACTGAAGCAAAAAAGCAAAAAGTTAACTAAATTTGAGAAGCCGAATATTAATTCCATTGTGGAAAGCTCCACCATCAAAAGAATCGCCCGAATCCCTCTATTAACTAAATTTAACTAAAGGAAAAAAGGCAAAAAAATTAACTAAATTTTAGAAGCCGAATATTAATTCCATTGTTTCCATTGTTGAAAGTCCCATCCACAAAAGAAAAGTTAACGGTTAAATTTGAAAAAAAAGCGAACCAAGAAATTATCCCTTTTTATAAAAAGTAAAAGAAACAACCCGTTAATATCTTTTGAAGTAAAAGGTTGGCAATTTCAAAAACCGAATGGTTAATGCCAAACTAAGATATTAGAAGTTAGAAGTTAAATGTTAAATATTAGAAGTTAAATGTTAAAGGAAACCATTAATTGCTTTTAAGTAAAAGTTTGGCAGTTTCAAAGTTAGAAAGACCAAACAGTTACTTGGTTTTTTTATATGAAAGATAGAATTTCAAAACTAAAAAGGTAAGGGTGAAATTTAAAAAAATGATGTGTAAATTGTTTTTTTTTAAATTGTTTGGAAAATAGGCAAAGTTAATGAATTCATAGAATTATCAACATGCAAGGAAAGTTAGTACAATTTATTTTCTTAAATAATAAAATTGTCAAAATATAATTTGATGTTTGATAACAAAAATCTTTATTAGAATTCATATGGTTTAATAACATTTGCCACTACTAAAATAATTGTTTTTTATTAATAAATAAAGTTATATGAACTAATCATTATTTATATTAGTATTTAAGAAATATTTAGTTTATATTTTTTTTAAGGAATTTGAAATGAGAAATAATAGAAATAAAATATTTACTTCAAAATTTCAGATAATCTATTTTTTTCAATATTTCCAAGAGCTTTGGAAAACTCTAGTAGCCTCCAAAACCCCAGCTACTAAATCATTAAGGGTTTTTTAAAATACAACTAATCAGTTATTGGATTAAAACAATGAGGACAATTATAAGGAAACACTAATTGGGTTTCCCAAAAATATTTTGATTTGAGAAAATATATATTTTAAGAAACGTGCGAACAAAGGTGTTCTACATGTGGTTTACGCTCAAACTCTTTTTTAAAATGTTCTGGATCACAAAAACCTCAATTCAACAAAATATATATTAATATATGTATTTATAAATTCCCTAATTATAATGAATTTATTATTAGATACTTCTATATATTGCACTATATGTTAACCTCCACAAATTGTTTCCCTTATTTAATGTAACATTTGACCACTATGTCAACTATAATATCTTATACAATATGTTTTCCTTATCCAAAAACCATTATGAATGTCACATCATTGATATGACACATACCGCTAATTTATTATGATCATTGATACTCTTAGAGAAATACAAACTCTTCCATAATGCAACATCTAACCACTATTACCCATAAGAAAAAATGACATTGATCACTTGATTATTCTCAAGGGACTAACTCTAAAATTGATTAAACCATATTGCATTATGATCTTTAACACAATGAATTCTAAAAACTATGACCCATAATATGCTTCAAGATCAAGACATTGCAACTCTTGAAATGTTACAACACACATCAATTTTAATATCGAACACATTAACTATAACATTAAAACTATAGCTTTTATGTATTTAAAGTGGCCTAACATAGTGAAGATAAATATGAATAAACTATAATTCCAAATTCAATCCCATAAGAAAGGAATATAAGAAATGTTGAGAATTTTGGAGATAATATTTTTATTACTGATATTGACCCACAAAACACTTTTGGTGAGTCAAGATCATTAGAGTCAACATATGGTAATGAGCTTGACTAATACTTATATTTCACCAATTACATGATACAATAATGGTGTACATTTTTGTGGACCATTTAAGGTCTTAATTTTAGTGTCTTAAGTTCATTTAAGCTATTGTTTCTTTACAATTTAGTTTTATAAATAATTATATTTTTTTGTATTCTATCCTTCCATGCACTAAAATAAACCAAATTTAGATAAGTTTTTCTAAATTTACTTTTATTTATTTCAAAATTATAAAATTTCTAAATGTATAAATTGTGTATTTTGTATATGGTTTTCTCTTATTTTCAATATTATATGCAATATGAATAATAAATATTTTCTATTTGATTTCTATTTATTCATATTTATATTCTTGGGTTAAATATATATTGTTAAATTAATCTTTTGATATCTCACTTTTTTTTCTTATTTCTAATTCTTTCCTAGTGAACATTAAATTAAATGTTCAATTTTGAGCCAAATATAAGATGAAGGGTTGTTGTTTTGCTACTTTAGTTTATTTCAATTATTATAGATATTTATTCTAATCACATTATATAAAATGTGTATGCAATCTCATTTCTTTATTTAGCAATGACATTCAAAGAAAACAAAACACAACAAAATGGCAAGATAGTATAAATATTACTTCTCCATTAATTTTGTTAGATTCAGTAATAGTGTTATGTTTTTTGTTATTTTTTGACAATTCTATAGCACAATGTGAACAAATAATTTTTTAGATATGCATTATATCTATTATGCCATTCAAAATAAAATGTTAACATCAAAATAGGAATTGAGATTTTGATTTTCCAATTAATAAATATGTTAAACGAAACTCATTAAAATAAACCTCCATTCAAAAGGACATGCTACCATTGTCATTTTGCATGAATAGGGAGAGTCTCTAACATTAAACTCACTATGCTAGAAGAAATTGGTCAAGTGATCATGATGACAAAATCTACAACTGGGAAAAACACATTGGTGACATGTTGAATATGAATTCCTATGGATGTAAAAGTTCAAATAACTCCATTTCATTCCTCTTTATAGTAATTTGGCTAGCCATGAAGAAAAATTCACAAGTTGGCCCCTATGAAATGTTTAGAAATCTTCCAACAGATAGGGGGTAGATCAACACATACACAAAATGTTTCCTCCGTGAAAGAGGTTCTGTATTAGGCTACAATTGACCAAATATTTATAGAATCAATTAATAATCTAACATAATATTCCTAGTTCCACCATAAGCTTGAGAAGAACAAAGGGACATACTTTTACTCCTTGTATATGTTGAACAACTAGAAGAAAGGGAAGAATAATTTTACACGGAAATCTACATTTGACCTCTCAATACCTGTGACATAATATCCTAAGAATTTTATCTTGTACGGTTATACAATAGATTTTGTGAATTTGTGTAGCTATTATCTCTTTATTTAGAGATGGTTACAACCATTCTAGCCAATTTGTGTTCTACAATATGGTCTGATTTTATTTATTAATAGAAGTTGACTTTTCACCATATTATTATAATCTCTAGCATACTTATTAAGCCGAGAGACTCATTCTACAAACTAATATGAGGGATCCGTCCCTTAAATTGACATGTTCCCCTATAAAATAAACTAAACTATTCCCTAAATAAAAAAATAATGTCGACTATAATAAAATAAAATGAATATATTGTAAAGTAATTACAACTAAAAAAACTATCCCTCAAATTGACATGGGCCCCTATAAAATAAAAATAAACTATGCTCTAAATAGAAAAATAATGTCCGTTATAATATAGTAAAACAAATATGTTGTAAAGTAATTAAAAGTAAAAAAAAGTGTGACTAAGATGTTTAAACTTTTACTTTTCAAAAAATTTGACAAAGAGATTTAAGTAAACTATTTTTTCAAAAACATTTCAACATGTTATTTAACTAAAATATTTGAAGACCTACGTTAAATAATTTATGCATGATATCGAATTCATATATATCTATATATAGAAAAAAATTGATAAAACAAAATATTTTAATACTTGGCATATACTTAAAAATTTATTAATAATTAAAAAACCATTTTAATTTGCACTGAGAAAATGTCTCATTGTACATGTCAAACATTTTAATGTAAACTATGTATATATTATATATCATTTAAAAAAAAATGTATATATCATGAAAAGAATTAATTTTTTAATTTTAAATCCTATATATATACTTTATATAGATTTCAAAAATACAATTTAAAAAATAAGAAACTTCACATTGTATTTTGCAATCTAAAGAAGTATTTGATCTCTCTCCGCTCATGTTAGATCCATACTTAAGATAGATATTTTTAGTGTGCTGTTAGATCCATACTTAAGATAGAGATTTTTAATGTGCTTTAGTTACTTTCCTGTATTTTATTTCATTCCTTGTATATCTTGGGTCATCCTATCTATCGAACCCTCCATTCACATTCACATTTCCATTCACTTGTTGAGCAAGTATGCTAGTTTAATTGTCCTAAGGTCAAGCAAAGCAACATAGTGAATTTGAATTTGTCATTCTTTTACTTAGTCTATTTCAATGTTATTTGATTCTCTCATTTTTTTCATGCAAATTACTAATGTAGTATTATGTCATAACTTGATGTTTCGCTCGTGCTTAAATCCTACAAGAAGTTCGCAATTTTTGTGTTTGTAGACATAATGTATACGTTAAAATTGTAGAAATATTCTATTGCTAAAGAAAAAATAGAGGATGAATGGACACTATTATTTGTGTTGATATGTGTGTTGGAAGCCAATAAAAGTTTGTAACTTGATGAAAGAATTATAAATATTGTTATTGTGAACCATTATCAATGAAATTAATTCTTAGATGGAAGTTAATTATTAGAAGGGTCAAAAACCCTCGATTAAAGTAGCACAATACATACTAGGTTGTATATAAAAGACCATGGATTAATCACTGTACGCAACATGTTATAACCAAAAACCTCAGATTGAACCAATATACAGCGAGTCATAGCCAAAAGGGAAAAAACCCACTGATTAAACCGAGAAAGAACACAATACACAGTAAGTTATGTCCAAGGGTTAAACTAATAAAGAAGAGTTTATATGGGAAAACCAGACACTAAATTAATCGGCAGGGACTAAAACCAAATTCAGAGCTATGAGAAGTCATTCAAAAATCCAGTGATGATTGAATGAAGCAATGATGGAAAAATTAAATCCAGTAGAAATTATTTATTTGGGAGGCCGATTGGAGCAATAAAGGAAAAATTAAATATAATAGAAATGATTAAGGAGGTAGCATAGGCTTAAATTCGATAAAAATGGTTAGGCATCATGTTTAAACTAATCCAAATAAGAGATAGATATAGGGCTATCTCTATGTACCTAGAATTGGGATTAGATTTTCAGCCAGACAATTGGGATCAGCAAGGTAGGCTTTGAACAACAGCAACGTCAACCACCTCTTTCATTCATTTCCCTGCAACGTCAGCACTTCATTCATTCCCATAATTTAAAATGCACCAAACAAAAATACAAGATTATGAAATAGAATTAGTTCTCGTACCAGAGCAGAGATGAACATAATAAACACGAAAATGAAATTAAATAGAATTAGATTTGGTCCATACCATTTTATTTCCAAAGATAATTGATCTCTATTTACGCAAAGAACAAAGAACTATTAAACAACTCTACTGCGCTATTGAGAGTTCATACTTTTTGTTTTTTTTTTTAATTTCAATTCTCGGGCTTTTATCTCTCTCTTCTCTGTTTTGGAAAAGGATAGGATTTTTTTGGAAAAGGATGGGCTGATGTTTTTTTTGGGTTTTTTATTTTAATTTGGGCACTTTTCTCTTTTGATGCTTTTGATTTTTCTAAATTTATATTCGTGTGCTTTCTTTCTATTTTTAGAAAAGATGCGAAGTTCATGTTTTTTTCGTCCATGTTGGGCTAAGGCCTTTTTTGTTTTTTTTCTCTTTCAATTAATGATTTTCCGAAGGGAAATATCAAGCGCAAATCTTGCCAATAAGTCTTCCATTCATGTTTTGTTTTAATTTATTCCTGTTCATTACTCATTTTTTTATGGATTGGATTTGCAGTGTGTCAATTTCATTTTATTTTAAAATTTTATTTATTTTTGCAGAGATTGGTATTGAAAGGTTTAAATATCATAGAGTTTGACAAATATATTAGGTTATTTATTTTTAATTTTATGTAATAGTTGTTATATGAAATTTATTGGATATTAATATTATTTTTTATTTTAAATTGTGAAACAATATTTATATAAAATTTGCAAAACTATTTTTAATAAGTTTTAAAACTGCTAGTGAAATTGTATCTGTGCAAATCTTTAGAATGAGGGGCATGCTCTTTGATCTTCATATGAATATAGGAATTAATGTGGCCATATAAAGGAAATGTCTAGTAAACTCAAATGAACATCAAAACACACACCACCTCTTGATATATTTCACATAGCCAAGACAAATAAAAAAATCATGAACATCTCAAAACTCATTCATTTTCTTAAAGCATGCATTTCACCATGAACATTACATGTGCTTAAATAAATTAAAATCATATTGAATTAACTTGATTGCATGTTTCTATTTAATATTCATGCAAACTATTGTGGTACATATAATGCTATTAGGTTGACACTTTGCAAGATTGAGAAATTCTGTTAGGTTGATACTTGCCAAGATCAAGGCATGATAGATTACAAATAATTTCAAACCTTCCACTATGTAGATTAATTACAATGTTTGGTAATTTCACACAATTTGCTACATAGTGTTATAAGTTCAACATTTATCTGTCATCATTGACTACGTGTAACAAAAAATTCTATGCCATGACTACATATTTCCCTTACATGGCATAACCTGGAATCATTCTTGTGGAATTTTGTTATGTTGTCATCTTCAATAGTTAATGTGTTGCATTGAAGCATTATTATAAAATGAGTTAATGTGTTGCACTGAAGCTTTATGATAAAATTCTCTTCCTTTTTGTCTCAACAAGAGCTCCATACTTGGTATATCCTTTGGGTTTTCTTTTTTTTAATCACTTCACCATCCATTTTGACATTGCGTTCAAGAGAAACTATTCCAATTTGTCACAACTACTTTTACCTACAAGGTATGGTAATCATACATATCTTTCTCTGTTGTCTTCACAATTAGTTGTTACCATCTTTAGATGCATCCTTTATTTTATTCTTTTATGTTATTTTTTATTATTGAGTGGTTTTCCTTAGTATTCCATGCTCTTCTTTAAAAACAGGAACAAAATATTCTTTTCTCTTAAAATAGAAGAAATGATTACATGCTTAGCCCTTCATATGGGAAACTCAAAACTAACTTAAAAAACCACCTTAGTATTTCTTACCTTATGGTACTTATTTTAATTTTTAGTTGTTTGAAATAGCGACAACACTAATAAAAAAACCCACCTTAGTATGTATTACCATATGGTACCTATTTTGATTCTTAGTAGTTTGAAATAGCCCAAAGTGTAGGAATTCTCAATAAAATATCCTTAACTGTATTTTAATATGAAAATAGATTTAATTTTTTTTTATTGGAATTGGAATTTGACAATGAAATTATATATTTTTGAAATTTTTAATACACATAAATTTAACTGTAATTTTGCAATGAAATTATATATTTTTGAAAATTTTAATACATAAATAAATTTAACGTTCTAAATTATATTTTTAAATAGAAAAAATTATGTTTAATCTTTTCAAATATAAGTATGTAGAAACAGTGTAGGAATTGGAATTTGGCACTAATATCATATATTTTTGAAATTCTAATACTCAAATAAATTTAACTTTTTAAATTATACTTTTAAATATAAAAATCTATTTTTAATATTTTCAAATCTAAAAATGTACAAAATATGAATTCGTGGAAAATTGTTAAAATTATTTTTTATATTTTTTGAAATAAAACAGGAAAATGTTGCGAGGTGTATTTATTTTTTATGATCACCACTCTTTAAACTTTGATATTGAAAATCATAAGTTCTGTTTTATTATAATTGTGACCAATTATTGAAATACATCTTAGTGAGCCAATACACTAGAAATACACCAATACATTAGACATACATCTTATGAGCGAAGGCATAGAGAGGGTATGGTTGTTTCTGTAATCTTCTGTTTCGGCCACGGTGACTTCATTTGTTCCGATGACCATTTGTTCCGATGACCCTAAGATTTTTGTAGTTCCATTTTGAGACCACATATGTCAGATTATAATATAATATCTTTTCTATTGGTGTTCGATCGTACTTAGTGGAGGTATTTTGATGTTTCGTTGTGTTTTGTGTTTGTATGTTATTTATATTTGTAGGTTTCTAGAATTTATGTCTATGGAAATTGAGTTTTTATTTTATTTTATTTTTTAAAGATTTTATATAATTAATCCATTGATTTTAAATAGTTCTAGACATTAAGAATATGAGTTGGGATTTTTCTCAACTGATTTTGATACTATTTGTATAAATTTTACAAAAAAAATTAATTAAATTGTTGTTCTCATAATTACTTATTTATGTTGCAAATTGTTATACATATTATTTGTTATATTATCATGTATATATTGATATTTCAATTATCAATGTAAATAATTAATCAATAAGTATTAAAAATAAAGAGAATAAAATGATATGCAATTTTTATTCCCTTTTAGGTTTTCTAAGGAGGCAAAGGTCAAAGGGGGGGGTGGGGGGGCTGATGTAACGACCTACAGCTCCAGCTTGAAGTGTGACAGTGGAAGTGCGAGCTCTTCCAAATGTGTGATGACACTTATGCGCATTTGTTAGGAGGAGACTTGTTTCTATGGCATGGAGGGTGCATGGAGGCTGACTTTATGAGATAGGGGCTTTTGCGATGGAGCAAGGGCGTGGGTGAGGTCGGTTGGGTAAGCCATGACCTCCTCTTCAATGCATATATATTGTATTGCATTGGCACTCATTTGAACATCGAACCAACTCGCTCTACATCATTCGCTCAACAAGGAAGTGCGCAGTTCTAGTGTGCAAGTCTAAGGGAAGGCGCAGATTTAGCATGCGCCCATTCTTGGGCAGGGCTGCACGGTGAGGCACGGTTGTGGGTGAAGGTGTGGGTAGGAGCGCTCGGTGGTCGAGTTGTGGTGTGCACGGGTGTGTGGCGCCTGACAGATGGTTGCGGTGTGCATGGGTGTGGCGCCTGATTTGTGTGAAGGTTTGTGCAACGACTTGGCATAGGTGTCTTGGCGACTCGGGTGAGCACCCGCCCATCGTGCAAGTGTGCACAGTGACTTGGTGAAGTGTTGAGATTGTGAACGGAGGTGTGTCTTGGTTGGAGGTGCCCGTGTGTGGCGACTTGGAAGCGTGCCCAAGTTGGGAAAACAACACGACCGTGCGACAAGCTGAACAAAGCGTTGGTGAGTCGTGTGATGACCGTGCAGAGGTGCCGATGATTTAGGCAACCGAGTTTTGCCTTGGATTGTGAAATTGACTAAGTATGAAACTTGGGCTTTCCAGGTATACTTGTACATTGTAAACTGTTGTATAATATATTGTTGGGTAGACTCATTGTTCAGGGAGTTGCCCCTCCCTTTCTACTATGCAATTGTGTTCATCATTTATAATTGTTGTTGATAATCAATGTGTATGGGTGTTCATTGGTATAAAGGATAAAGAATAATACTTGGTTGATCCACAAGCTATGTAGGAATAAGTGGTTAGGCGTAGTCCACGAACATAATTATTGGTGAAAAGAAAGTGTTCGGTGGTGCTGCACCTCACCAAGAGTTGTTGAAAGACTACCGCTGGCCTGGGGGCGTGACAGTTGGTATCAGAGCTCAGTTGAAGTTGGTATTAGAGTAGGGTGGCTGGTGACGAAGTGAAGGTGGTATACACTTGGAGTTGGTGACTGGTACTTGCAGGTAAAAGAGGTTGGTGAACACTTCCTGATAAGTGTTGCATCAAGGACTTGGGTTGTAGGTGAAACTGTTGTATGGTTGAAACTAGATTGCAAAGAAGAAGAAGGCTATTAGCAACGGTTGAATCTCAGATTGGGTCTAGTTACGGTGCGAAGGACACTACTCTTGGGTTCATTGAGAAAGTGTTGGAGAAAGTGGAGGACTTAGAGGCTTACTGGAATAAGAAGATTGACTTGGTCGTGAAAGATCAAGAGGCCAATTCAAAGATGAAGGAAGAGCTCGAGGAACTCCAAAACCAACACGAGTACACCGATCTTATGTGTACACAACTTGAAGTAAGGGTCAAGGAGGTTGAAGAAGCAAGGGATCACGGTCTTGTAGAGATCATGGACTTTAAGAAATCTCTTGACGAAGCCAGAGATGAGATCGCGGTGTTGAAGAAGGTCGTGAGGCATAACTCAGGTGGAGGAGTGCCTCATGTGAAAGTCAAGGAACCAGAATCTTTCAATGGTACAAGGAGTGCAAAGACTCTTGGTAACTTTCTATGGGACATGGAGCAATACTTGGAATGATTGGGACTATCTGATGATGAGACGAAGTTCAAGATAGCTTCTCAGTTCTTGACAAAGGATGCTAAGATGTGGTGGCGAAGACGGATGGATCAGATTGCCAGTGGCAGTTCTAGTGACATCACTTCGTGGGATGAAATGAAGCGAGCTTTGCAGGCCCATTTCAGTCCTCAAGATGAAACGTGGGAAGCAAGGATGAAGGTAAAATTCATAATGTAGAAAGCGAACCTTCAGACATATCAGCAGGAGTTTGCAAGTGCGGTCCTAGAACTTCCTAACATGGCAGAGAGGGAAAAGGTATTCAATTTGATTATTGGGTTGAAGCCTTGGGCATGCAATGAAGTGAACAGACAGAGGATTAGAGCACTTGAAGAAGCTTTTGCTGCTGTGGACAGGTTGGTGGAGCATTATGATGAGACTTCTGATGATAGGAAGAAGAAGTCCGACAAGCCGAAAGATAAGAAGAAAGAAGATGCTTCGAAATCAGATGACAGTTCGAAGATGAAGAAAGTCTTGAAGTGTTGGATATGTGCAGGGCCACATACGGTGAATAATTTCCCTTCTAAACCTAAAGTGGCTACGATTGCACAATCTAATGCGAAGAATGAAGAAGCTTCTATGGGGATGATGCAGATACTTGGTGTTGCTGCTGCTAGAGAGGTGATCTCTCGGAGGAATCCTGAGAGGAATAAGTTGGAGTATGTTCGGATGAAAGTTGGAGATGCTGATATACCCACTATGGTGGATAGTGGGGCCTCTCACAACTTCATGGGAGAAGATACTACAAGAAGGATTGGGCTGAAATTTGTACTGATCAAGGCACAAATGAAGACATTGAATTCTCCTTTCGATGAAGTTCTTGGTGTAGCTGAAAAGGTGGACACAACACATGGTGAGTGGACATGGAAGGTTGACTTCACTATAGTGATGATAAATGACTATGAGGTTATGCTGGGAATGGAATTCATGAAACAGTTTGATGCTATGATTGTTCCACATTTGAAGAAGCTATACATTTGCGATGGAAGGGAAGATGTACCCATTGGCATGCCTACCATTGGAGTAACAAGTCCCGATTGTAAGTTGGCAGTGATGCAAATGGAGGACGAGAATCGGATGGATGACATGAGTAAGCGATTGTCCATGGTTGAGACAAAGCTTACCAAGCAGTCATTGGTCATCAGGACTCTTTCATATAGTATCTTTGACTTGCCAAGAAGGCTAGAAGAGGTCGAGGATGATGATGATGATGATGGGGCATATGTGAGGCTGAATGTTCAAGAGGAGGATCGGGTCACTTATCTACAGAGGATGGAGATTGAGGATCCTGATAGATGGATTGAGGTGATTAGTGAGGGTGAGCCTTCAGGCTCTACTCCCTCCACATCTTCTTAGATGGACAAGAATATGGGGCTCATTGTTAGCTGCTCATGAAAGTGAGTCCTTTAAAACAGGTTGAGCAGGTATGACAAATGGTGCAGGGATAGCTTGGCATCAAGAATAATGACATGTTGCAGATGGGATGTAGTTTCCATGGACCTGAGTATGGTGAGATTCTTGGTGAGTCTGAGATGTGGTAGAATCTGAGATAGACTAGTGAAGGCATAAAGAGGAACATTCTTATGATTTGAACGTGACAGTTGGATTGATCACCTGACTAGTTCAAGTCATGGGGGCTAGCAGTGTACCAAAGAGATGTTGGCATCAGGAAGACAAGGAGGATTGTTCATAGGATGAGGACCACACATGATGAAGATGGTAGTTCTGCATATGCTGCAGGGATTTTTGCAATATGTGGAGGAATTGACATCATGGACTAAGGATGAGATAGACATTGGTGATGATCTTGGTGGAGGGCTACCAGGATGGTATGTTGTCGAGGACGACAACGACTACAGGTGGAGGAAGATGTAATGACCTGCAGCTCCAACGTGAAGTGCGATGGTGGAAGTGTGAGCTCTTCCAAACGTGCAATGACACATATGCACATTTGTGAGGAGGAGACTTGTTTATATGGCGTGGAGGGTGCATGGAGGCTGACTTGATGACTTAGGGGCTTTTGCGATGGAGCAAGGGCGTGGGTGAGGTCGCCTGGGCAAGCCATGACCTCCCCTTCAACGCATATATATTGTATTGTGTTGGCACTCATTTGAACATTGAACCAACTCGCTCTACATGATTCGCTCAACAAGGAAGTGCGCAGTTCTAGTGTGCAAGTTTAAGGGAAGGCGTAGATTTAGCATGCGCCCATTCTTGGGTAGGGCTACACAGTGAGGCGCGGTTGTGGGTGAAGGTGCGGGCATGACTGCCCAGTGGTTGAGTTGTGGTGTGCACCTGTGTGTGGCACCCGATGGACGGTTGTGGCATGCACAGGTGTGGCGCCCGGTTTTTGCGAAGGTTTGTGCGACGAGTTCGTACGGGTGTCTTGGCGGCTCGGGTGAGCGCCCACCCATCGTGCAAGTGTGCACAGTGACTTGGTGAAGTGTTGAGATTGTGGATGGAGGTGTGTCTCGGTTAGAGGCACCCATGTGTGGCGACTTGGAGGCGTGCCCAAGTTGGGCAAACAACACGATCGTGCGACAAGGTGAACGAAGCGTTGGTGAGTTGTGCGCCGACCGTGCGGAGGTGTCGACGAGTTAGGTAACCGAGTTTTGCCTTGGATTGTAAAATTGACTAAGTATGAAACTTTGGCTTTCCAAGTATACTTGTACATTGTAAACTATTGTAAAATATATTGTTGGGCAGACTCATTGTTCAGGGAGTTGCCCCTCCCTTTATACTGTGAAATTGTGTTCATCATTTATAATTTATATTGATAATGAATGTGTATGGGTGTTCATTGGTATAAAGGATAAAGAATAATACTTGGTTGAGAATCACAAGCTAAGTAGGAATAAGTGGTTAGGCGTAGTGCATGAACATAAGTATTGGTTAAAAGAAAGTGTTCGGTGGTGCCGTGCTTCGCCAAGAGCTGTTGAAATACTACCGTTGGCCTCGGGGCATGACAGTGGAGGTGGTGGAGGAGGAGGAGGAAAATACGGTTGAGGAGGAGGTGGAGGTGGAAGAGGTTGTTGTGTTCATGGAGGTGTAGTAGGTGGAGCCAGAGGAGGAGGTGGTGGAGGCAGTGGAGGAGGTGGTGGAGGAGCTGGAGGGGGTTGAGGTGGTGCAAGAGGAGGAGTAGGTAGAGGTACTGGAGGGGGAGGAGGAGGTAGCAGAGGTGGTGGAGGAGGAGGAGGAGGATGAGGCGGAGGTGGAGCAGGATGGGGTGGATGTGGGGGTGGTGGTGGAGGAGAGGGTGGACGTGGATGTGGTGGTGAAGGAGGAGGAGGGGGACGAGGTAGTGGTGGTGGTGGTGGTGGCGGAGGAGGTGGAGGAGGAGGCAGCAAAAGCAGAGGTAGCAAAGGGGGTTGTGGTAGAAGTAGAGGTGGAGGTGGAGGTGGAGGTGGAGGTGGAGGTAGAGGTTGAGGAAGGGGTGGTGGAGGTGGAGGAAGATGAGGTGGAGGTGGAGGTGAAGGAGGAGGAGGCAAAGGAGGAGGACATTGTGGGGTGGAGGTAGAAGTGGTGGAGGAGGAGGTAGAGTTGGAGGAGGAGATGATCGAGGAGGAGGATGAGGTGGTGGTGGTGATGGTTGAGGAGGAGGTGGATGTTGAGGTGGAGGTGGAGGAGGAGGAGGAGGATAGGGAGGATGAGGTGGAATGCAAGGATGAGGTAGACGTGGTGGAGGAGGTGGAGTAGGATGTGGAGGAAGAAGAGGTGGAGGAGGTGGTGAAGGAATAGGTGGAGGAGGAGGTGGAGGACGAGGACGAGGAGGTGGTGGAGGATGTAGGTGGAGGTTGAGGAGGAGGAGGTAGTGGAAGTGGATATGGTGGAGGAAGAGGTGGAGCTAGAGGTGGTGGAGACGGTCATGGTGGAGTTATTGGTGTGGAAGTGGAGGTAGAGGTGGAGGTCGAGGAGGTGGTGGTGGAGGTGGAGGCGGAGGAGGTGGTGGAGGTGGTGGAGGTGGATTTGGTGGAGGTGGTTGTGTGGAGTCAGCAGTGTGAAGGTTCAGGTGAACGGGGAGGTATAGGAGGTGGTTGTGGAGGTGGATGTAGAGTTGGTGGTGGTGGAGGTGTAAGAGGTGTAGGAGGGGTAGAAGGTTGTGGTGGAGGAGGAGATAGATGCAGAAGTGGAAGTGGAGGTGGAGGTAGAGGGGGAGGTAGAGGTAGTGGAGGAGGTTGAGTAGGTAGAGGCCGTGGTGGGGGAAGAGGAGGTGGTGGAGGGGAGTTGGAGGTAGAGGATGAGAAAGAAGAGTTGATGGAGGAGGTGGAGGTGGAGGTGGAGTTGGTGTTGGAGGAGGTGGTGGGGGATGCATAGGTGGTGGATGAGGATGTGGTGGAGGAGGAGGAGGTGGAGGTGGAGGTGGTGGAGGAGGATTTGGTGCAGGATGTGTAGGTGGTGGAGGAGGAGAAGAAGCAGAAGGTGGTGGAGGAGGAGAAGGAAGAGAAGGTGGAGGAGGAGGAGAAGGTGGTGCAGATGGAGGTGGTGGATGAGGTGAAGGTGAAGGAGAGGAGGAGGAGGTGGATTAGGATGAGTAGGAGGAGGACATGGTGGATGTGGAGGAGGAGGATGAGGTGGTGGAGATATGCAGGTTAATTTTAGGTTCATGTCTAAAATTCAAATATTAAATTGTCACTCTCTTCTCTATTGGAAATGAAAGCTACAATCTTATGAATCCATAACATATTTGTTCACCTACATAGTATCCTACAATTAAATGATAAGTAATACATTTAGGACAATTTCCTCTATGCACAAATATAGTTATTCAAGTACATGAAACTTTTTTAACATTTAGATCTAATATCTTGGCCCAAAATTTGAAGCATTATTCAAGATTAAATTTTTGTGTTTATTTTTTATTTTTAACTTTTATTAGTATCTTAAACACTTATAGTTCTCATCTTATTTTTCAATGAACCATTTTTATGGGAATGGATGGTTTCATCTAATTATAATTGATTTAAAAAGTGTTGGATTAAAGTTAATGTTATTTCTTAAATAAGAGGCCTTATGTTGTTTTTTTATGTTTACTTCAGAAACATAGGATATAAGGAATCATATATGCCTATGTTTATTCTTTGGTTATTCCACATATTTTGTATAGTTATTATTTCTTTTTTATATATCTAATGGTTTAAGGAAAAAAAATTAATATCTAGTTCACTTTCTTACATGACCTGTGATTCTTCACCTTTTAGAGAATCCATTATTTATCTGGTATTTTATTTCAAAATATTTATTAGGAAAGAGAATATGTTCTACTTGGATATTTGTATGGAAAAATGACCTATGCTCTAGCTTCCTATGTGTTCGTTGTAGGGGATCTATTGTCATGGGAATAACATTCCTTGAATGAAATTATTCTTTTGAGGGAAAGGCTAAAGGGGCAATACATGTAATTAGTGGTGATTGCGAGATTGTTTAGTGTATTATCATTTTTGAAGTTGAAATCCTTTGATGATGCTTATTTTGTAACATGATATACTAAGTAATAAACATTTTTCTTTGTGGGTTGTATTTTTGAACTCAAAAATTGTGGCTTTATATGAGTTTTTGTTAATGTATTTTCTTATCAAGTATGAAATTAACTTTCATTACGTATTTTCTCTTTTAGTCAATCTCGTCGAGTTTTTTGTGTAATTTCAAAAAATTGTGTATTGATTAACAATTATTAGAGTTTTGGTTGAAGAATAAAACACAATAGTTACTATAATAGTTACACACCAAGTAGTTGAAAAACTTATAGATGGCAATGAACCACCATATCCTAAAGATGTTTCTTTATTTGAAGCCAAATAATTGGATAACTATTTTTCTATTAGAGAATCAATCCATAAGAAGGAAAACTAACTTGATGTAATGATTGAATGAGGGATTCACCAATAATTTACAAGATTTTATAATTAACTGAATGATTCACTAATATTTTACAAGATTTTAAAATTCATTGAAAGAACCACCAAGTATAATATGAAAAATATTAGTGAATCATTCACTGTAAAATAGTATGAAAATATGTAAGTATCCTAACTAGTATAAATAAACAGAATGAAATGATATGTAATTAGTTTTTTCTTCCTTTTTTTATGTTTTTCTTAGGAGGATGACGAGGAGGAGGAAATAGGCAAAGGTTGAGGAGGCTGAGGGGGAGAGGAGGCCAAGGGGGAGGAGGCACAGGACAAAGAGGAGGAAGAAGTGAGGGAGGAAGCTAAGGAGGAAGAGGCAAAGGGGGAGGTAGAGCAAGGGAGGAGGAGTGGGTGATGGTGAGAGAGGATGGCGAAGAGGGGGAGGGGGACAAGGAGGAGGAGGAGGAAGAGGGAGAGCAGGAGGAGGCTGGAGGATAGGTAAAGGTAGAGGTGGGGGAGGAGGAAAAGGGAAGGAGAGGAGGTGGAAGGGGTGTAGGAAGAGGGAGGCGAAGGGAGGGGTGGTGGAGGCGGTAGAGTAAGATGAGGAGGAGGATAGGTGGAAGATGTAGAGGTGGAAATGGCTAAGTTTTGGTGGCGAGGAGGGGGGCGCAGCAAGAGAGGAGGGGGAAGAGGAAGAGGGGGAGGATGGTGAGGAGGAATATGGGGTGAGGGAGGAGGAAAATGGAGAAGAGGGAGGGAAATGAGGGGGGTAGGAGGAGAGATGAGGGTGGAAGTGGGG
>APFE031441283.1:0-21621 GCA_000404065.3 Pinus taeda
CGTGCATTCTCTTATTTTATTTTCTGTTCCGCTGTCGCTACCAATAATTCTATTCATTATGTTTTGAATATTTTCGGTTCCGCTGTCAGTAATTTCATTCCTTCATTATTAGGTTTTCCATTTTACAATTATTTTTAAGATCAAAATAAGCTTTCCACCCTTCATTAATCCTTTTCTCAATGCTATAGTTCTAGTTGAGCTTGTGATGAATATCAATTCCTAGGAACTTGTAAGAATACACTTCCTCCAAGTTATTATTGTTATACATAAAATCAGTGTAAGTGTCCTTCTTGGATTTGATAATCATAACTTTTGTTTTGTCAGTGTCAACAATCATACCCATGGTAGAGTAGAAATCCTTAAGAAGCCTAAGTTGCTTATCAAGATGAGATGGGCACCTTGCGAACAATATCATCAGCATAGAGAAGAAGGATGATGACTATCCCAGCTAAGATTGTGCGAGCACATCCTGCTTCCTCTAAATACCCTTCATGCTTCTCAATGTAAATACCAAGTACAGTAGGGAAGAGGGGGAAATGTTGTTTAACACTAACATTACATTTAATATCTTTCAACCACCCCTCATTGCTTTTTAGCTTCGCAATTACATTGTCGTATCTCTCAACTCGAAAGGAACCTTTAGCTCTTCTTATCTATTCCAAAGTTTGTTTATAGGAACCGTATCGAAAGCCTTTCTAAAGTCCACAAAGCAACGAAACAGATTGGATTTATCATTACGACATTCCTCCACTATGATCCTAAGCATAACGAGGTGGTTTGTTGCTAAGTGATGTCTTCTAAAACCCACATGGCCTTTATCCTGCTTACCTTCACTTTCAAGCCATATAACTTGGCTAAGAGAGGGCTGATCATAATTGTCTCATAATTAGAGGGGTTATTTGCATCCCCACTTTTAAAAATTGGGATAATGAGGCTCCCAGTCCATGGTTTAGGGAACCCTTGCTTGACTGCTTGATTGAAAAGCTTGTGAATCTAGGGGATTAGGACAACACCGCCAATTTTTAAGATTTCTGCCTTGTAACCTTCAATGTCCTTAGCTTTCCCATTTTCCAGGTGATTAAGCCCAAAATCAATTTCTTCTAATGAGAAAACCTTTTTCGTTGTGAGCAGGGTTTCAAAGTTATTCATGACAATTGGAGATTCATAAAGCTTTTTAAAATAGGAATTCCAATCGTGTAAAGCAATTTTAATATTATCTTTAGTTTTCCTATTCAAAATGTGCCTCCAAAATTTCTTAGGAGCTACCTTAGAGAGGTGTAAGAGATTCACTTGTGTTTTACGAATGTACTGCCTCTTTTTCCTTTTAGTTAGGGCTTTGTATATTTTTATCTTGCCAATTTAAAGAGATTCATCAACAAATTCCATAATTGCTCTCCTCGCACATTTACAATTTTTTTCATACCATGGGTTGGTTTTGCTATTTCTCTTATTATTTGAAACTTCAATTGAGATCTTGTTAATAGAATATGAGAGGGTTGTAGTAAAATTATGAAAGAGGTCTTCTATGTTGTCTATACTAGATAAAGGAAACAAATTAGTTTTTAATTCATTTAGAAAGAGATAATTTTTATTTGTATCAAATATTAAGTTCTTTTGGCTATAAGGATTATTTTCTCTGGGATCTCTATGCATGACAAAATTCAGAGTTATAAGTAAAGGCCTATGATCAGAGTAATGCTCATGGTGATTTAAGATGTCAAACGTTATTATTTCATTGTATAAAGGGAGATCGGAAATAACATAGTCTACCACACTGCTACCAAGCCCATGGATGCAGGTCATGTGGCTAGAGTTGGGCCACTTCTTTAGACCGCTGCAAATTATGAGATCTTGAGCACTACAAAGCTTGACTAGCTCCGACCCAAAAAAATTCTCCCTGTGGTTTTCAGAGCTCCTTTTGTTCTTACTAGCCAAAGTACGGTCATCATCTAACTAAAGAAGATAAGGGTTGGACTAATTGCTTGGAATAATAGCTTGGTTGCTTGAAGTTCGAGAATTAAAGTGACCTATTAAAAGGATATTACCTTCATTCCTTAGGTTAGAAATATCATTCTCTAAACCATTGTAAGGACTATTTTTATCTAGATTCTTTTTCTTATAGAAGTTAGAATTGATGGGGGGGAAATAAAATATTGCTATGTAGGTATTTTTATTATTAGCGTTAGTGATCTCTATCCAACTATATTGGTTGTAAGGGTCATTTTTATAAACCCTAGCATGGGGGGAGATGTTCTCCTGAATGTAGCAAGTTATTTCCCCAATGCCTCTATGCGAGGATCACTTGTTCCAGGTAGACCATAGCATAAAGCCATCTATGTTAGGGACCTTAGATTCTCCGTGATCCCAAGTTTCAACAAGCAAAATAATATCAACATCATTTGAGATCCAACTTAGCTTGGGGCCTTTCCTCCATGGAAAACCCTAGCAATTCCAAGAAAGATTCCCGAGCATGTTGAATTGCTACTTATTACTATATTTTTGGTTACTATCTCAAATAAAGGCTTTTCTATTTCTGATTATTGCCCATTTTCCTTCCTTCCTAACTTCTTTTACCTTTTGAACCTCCTTTCTTAATTGTACATGATCTTTTGGAATGAGATCTTCATTTATGAATATTCCCATTCCTCTTATACTTGAGGTTTTACTATGTATGTCATACTTATGATTAGTAGAGCTCACCTTTATTCAGATCAATCTTCCTCTATTCTCAGTTAATTTCACCAACCTTGTTGCTCCTGTGAGAGACATTTCAATTTGTATACTATCACGTAATTCTGTCTGGGCTATGGCTATAGTATCCTCATCTACCTCCTCTTTTAAACTGAAGATTATAAGGTTCAAGGCCCTTTTGTTACGCTCATGATCTAATTCTATTATTTTTTTCATTTCATCTTTAATTGGTTTGATATCTAATTTACCTACCACATTATTTAGAGTGAGGCGGCTATTAAATTTTCCTTCTAGTTATTTAATCATGGCGTTCATTTTAAGACTCTCTAAAGTATCAAAATCTCCTTGCTGGGATGTTTGGTTAGTATCTTGGTTCTTTTCTATGACCTGCAACCTAGTCTCCATTGCCACCATTTTATTCTCCAATAGTTCTATTTTATTTTCGATTTTTTTTGGATCGTGTCTCCAAGAGATGAAAATTTATTTTCCTTCATGGCTTCTAACTCTTTTTGTAGCTTGACTTCTCTTTCTTCTCTACATTTTCTAAACACTCTATATACTCAAAAAGGCCTTGTAGAGCAATTTTGCTAGGTTTGATTTTGCTAATCTTTGGTAGGTGTGGTGAAATATACATACTTGAAAATATATGAGCGAATATGTATTAGAAAAACATAAGGAATGTGTGTACCTTATGTTAGCAAACTTGACTGTAAATCACACTTGCCCCGGATTGGATTGACCGCAGATCTAAAGGTAAAAACCCATGAGTTTCTAGTCACAACAAATGGTTAATTATAGAAGTCCTTCATGCTTGGTGCTAGACCACAGATTCAATGAACCACTGAGACCGTATAGTATTTGATGAACCACTGAGAAATTGTGCAAAGTTCTACAAATACACCACCATAACTGCAGATTATATAACACTTCAAAATTTATGTGCCACAGAGATTAGGGTTCACTGTAGAGATCTACGAATACAACCGAAACAAAAGTTCGAGATACTACAAGTTCCTTGCACTGCTCAGGATCCATGTATTATCCCAACTTCAATCCACGTCAACAAATTTGATTTTGTCGCATCAAAATCATCTACAGGTGCCATATTTAATTTCTGAAGTTCAGATCTCGTATAGGAGTTCAATCTACTATAGAAGCTTGGGTCTGTTCATATTTCACACCTACTAGATGAGCCAAAGTATATTCAACAACCCACCTAGACTGCAGACAAACCACCGATACCGTATAGTATTTGACGAACCATCGAGAAATCGTGCAAAGTTCTACGAATACAGCACCACAATCACGGATTATATAACACTTCAAAATTTATGTGCAAAATTTATGCGATCTATGAGTCTCAGAATGCTAGGAACCAGAGCGAATATATAGGCACAGAACCGGAGTGAGTATATAGTTTAGAATGGTTTCAGAACTGGAGCGAGTATATATTGGAATTGATGTGCCACAGAGATTAGAATGGTTTCAGAACCGGAGTGAGAATAGTTTAGAATGGTTTCAGAACTAGAGTGAGTATATATTGGAATTCTACAAATACAACACCGCAACTACAGATTAGAATGGTTTCACATATTAAATATATATCATAATATATAAAGTATATGATATTAATTTAAATTAATATTAAATTTATTTTAATTTTAAATTTATGATAGGTTTTAGGCACTAAATATATTTCATTATATAATTGTTTCACCATTTAGCATGGGCCACATTGGTAGTGGTGAAAGTTATGTTATATTAAAAATGTAAAGTTTTAGTAAATAATTAATTTATTTTTATTTCAAATATTTGCGAAATCCTTGGCTATATAGAAGGAAACTTTATGTTTATTTTAGTTTAAGTAAATATTTAACTTACTTTTATTTCAAATATTTGGAAAATCATGGGCTATGTGGAAAGAAACTTTAATGTTTAATTTTAATTTAAGTAAATATTTAATTTAATTGGAAAATCACAAGTTATGTGGAAGGAAATTTTAATGTTTAAAGTTTATTTCAATTACCAAAGACTTGAAAAATCATAGACTATGTAGCAAATCTAGTGGGAAACTATAATCCTTAAAGTTTATTTTTATTTTATTTTAAATCTATATAAAAGTAGTTATGACAAGTCTTGGAATTCACAAAAAAGACTCTAGATGAAACATTCATTTACGATACAGTTAGCGGACAATTACTTCCTCTCTTCCTAGAGAAAAAACATATTAGTGTGAAAGGAAGCAAAGGAAGACAAGAGAGAAAAGGAAGAGAGAAGAAATTGAAAACATTGAAGAAGATGTGGGAAAGGAGGCCACAAAAGGCAAGAGACAAAAGGAAGAGAGAAGAAATTGAAAACATTGAAGAAGATGTTGTTAAGCTCGGGCACTATGTTGCCACATAGGGTGTTCTTGAGCTCTATTGAGAGGAAATGGAAGCCCGAAGACACACATATAGTGTATTGCTGCACCCTACTCAAAGCAACCTAAGACACCCTTGGGATTTTGTGAGTTCGAGGCTCCCCTTGGGATTCTGTGAGTTCTAGGCTCCACTCCGTGATCTCGATGCGTGAGAAGTCACTATTTATGTTTACATCCATATTGTAATTTTGAGGAGTGATGCAGGGTAGGCCTGCAAAATCAGGGTGTTTAAACTCTCTGCTCATAAACATGCATCTCATCTCTCACCCGATCTCTGATGCCAAAATTTCATACACCGTTCTAACCATAGGTCTTCAATAAAAACAATAAAACTAACTGAAGATCACACCAACCATATGCACACAAAAATATATGAGAATAATTAATTAAGAAATAAAATATTTACGAGAGAAATCATGGCCTATTCATGGCCTCTTATTCTTCATACTCCCTTCTTCTCTCTCACTCTCTCTGATCCTCAATGTCTTTGAGGATTCCTAATTTATAAAAACTAAGCATGATCTAGAATCACCCCAAATAAAAGCTCTAAGAGTCTACATGCAATGCATACACAGGGTAAAAAGCATCTTGAGGCTTTTTCCCATCTTTTTCCATGTTGTAAAATAGGAGAGCCTTCCTTATCCACATCTATTGCTTTTATGCCTAAATCCCTCCCTATTTTATTAAAAATAACAAAATATTTAAAATAATCACACCCCCCTTTTTATTCCATATTTACAGATGAAGAGGGTCTTGATGCTCCTGCATCATACACCCAACCTTAAAATTAATCATGATCTCCTGACCATGTGTTCGGATTTGTGTATGCCTGGATCCCACACCTTGTGATGCAAGTCATCATTTGCCGCTGCTTTTGTCTGTTGTTCTTCTCTAGGTCTCCACACCTTATGCTGCATCGCTCCACTGGCTGCACTCTTGCAATATTTTGTTGTCTTCTTCTTGCTGCTGCTCTTTTGCTTCACTGGTGTTGGTCTCTTCCAGGACTCCTTCATCATTATCCGCCTCATCGTTTCAATTTCTCTGTCTAATAGACTTTCTCCAGCATCTTCATTTAGACCTGTATTCACAAAACAATTGTTAGAATAAAAAATATAAGGCATCAGTGCCTCTTCTACTGCTATCAATCCACATGTTGCTGCCGCTGTCGCCATAGATGTTGCTACCTCCCAAACTTCCTGTCCCTCTACAGCATGCTTTGGCTCATTACCTGCAATTTCATCTGTAACTTCATCTGCAACTTTCTCTGCCACTTTTCCGTCTTGTTCACTGCACTAGCCTCTTTCTTCTGCAATCTCCTTATCATACTGTGGATTCTCCAACCAATATTCTAACAATGCAATCTCTCGGTAGCATCGCTGAAGCACCTCATCATCACCTGCATTCATACATAAACTTTCAGTATCAACTGTTACTTCCTTTATTTGTGCTTCAGACTGATTCACTTCCACAACAACTTCCTCTTGTGCTGTAACAATTTCATAAGATGGCACATCCTCCTTAACACCTGTAATCACATCACCTGCAAACATACACAACTCATCAATTTTTAAACTGCAAGTCTTTTTAGTCCTCACTGCTTCCTTCAACAGTTTCCTTTGAACCAATCTGCATGTGGGATTTTCAAATTTCATCTCTGGCACAAGAATTCTAAGTCCCTTTCTCACCAAAGCAATCAGAATTTGCTTCAACCTCCTATGCAATTGTCGCCAAATCACTCTCTTTCCCTTCAGTGGAAAGATCCATTTTCCTTTCTGCTTTTCCTGCTCCTGCAACCGTTCTTCCAGTACCTGTAACTGTGCCTTTATTTCTGCAATCTTTCTTTCTCAAACTCCTGCAGTCATTTCATCTCTGTGGCATTTCTCTGGACCTCCTCCTCTGTCTCCTTTATGACTTTTAGTAGTCTTGTCCTTCGCCAAAAGTTCTTCGGCTATGCGTTGCATGAAGCCTCTGCCACAGCAAACTCCTTTGCTGCCCCTTACCTCACCAATCCTTCCCTCTGGATCTGGCCTTTTGGTAACCATTGGTCCTCTGCTGGAACCTTTTGAGCATCCTCCACTGCTCCTGTAGGCTTCTCCCATCTGCAACTTTATTCAACCTCTGTTGAATCTTCAGATTTTGCCACATTCACTTCTCCTTCTTCCCGTTGAGATTTCTTCACTATTCCTGTAGATCAATATTCATCACTTCCAAAAATCATCACAGGCAATTAACAAAAAAACACTTGAACCTTCAAAAAGAGCTACTCCTGCTCTGATACCACTTGATGCAGGGTAAGCCTGCAAAACCAGGATCTTTAAACTCTCTGCTCATAAACATGCATCTCATCTCTCACCCGATCTCTGATGCCAAAATTTCATACACCGTTCTAACCATAGGTCTTCAATAAAAACAATAAAACTAACTGAAGATCACAACAACCATATGCACACAAAAATATATGAGAATAATTAATTAAGAAATAAAATATTTACAAGAGAAATCATGGCCTATTCATGGCCTCTTATTCTTCATACTCCCTTCTTCTCTCTCACTCTCTCTGATCCTCAATGTCTTTGAGGATTCCTAATTTATAAAAACTAAGCATGATCTAGAATCACCCCAAATAAAAGCTCTAAGAGTCTACATGCAATGCATACACAGGGTAAAAAGCATCTTGAGGCTTTTTCCCATCTTTTTCCCTGTTCTAAAATAGGAGAGCCTTCCTTATCCACATCTGTTGCTTTTATGCCTAAAACACTCCCTATTTTATTAAAAATAACAAAATATTTAAAATAATCACACCCCCCTTTTTATTCCATATTTACAGATGAAGAGGGTCTTGATGCTCCTGCATCAAGGAGGAAAATGTTGGAAATACAATTTTTTATCTAATTATTGATCTCTCACTAAATTTAATATTAAATATCTATTTTAGAAAAGGACTTTTTTTTTAATAATATGAAAATAAATTTTTCCATCACCATTCATTGCATATAAAGTATCACCAATATATGAAATACATAAAAAATGCGATGTTATAATTTAAAATGATAAAAGTAAATATAATAAGTTATTATATTATTATTTTATTTTTTTTCAAAATCATTTTTTAATAGTTGATTAATAAATAATATATTAAAAATATAATTTGGTGGTGGTGTGGTGTGGTGCCACTAAGACAAAACTTTGTCTATCAGACCTAAAGAAACAAATTATTTAGTTTGATTTAAGATTTTATTCCTATGCTCAAAAATCTTGGAGAGAAGCCTCCCGAGCTCACTGTAATTTTGACATCATAAAGGCTAAGAAGGCCAGTATTGCAACAAAGATTTTGAAACTGAGATCAAGAGATACATATTATTTTTAGTATTTTGAGAAGTGTGGGATACTTTAATCGGTGTGAGAGGTTGAAAAATTAGGTTTACTAATGATTTAACTCTACAAGATATTTGTTTGAAGAAACACTAAAGTTAGATCTTAATTCTAGATATAATTAAATTTAAGTTGAATCAAATTTATGTGTGTAAAAATTTTCTAAAATTTCCAGTAAAAATGAGATTTATATCTTAAAAAAAAATTATCTCTCTTCACAGTTTATAAATCTTAAATAATACAAATTTATGTTTTTAATATAAGTGAACTTACTTTTATAGAGAAGTAAGATATACTTGACATTAAATATTTTACTTGAATTATTTACAAAAAAAATATACATCTTCAATTCCTTTTTTTACAAGATGGATGATCAATTTCTTTTTTACTACTAATGTTTTTTAATATCATGTGTGCAGCAATTCAATATGTAAGGAATTACACATCTTCCATTATAAAAAATTATAAAATGTAACCATATACATAAAAACAAAAATCAAATATCTATTTTCAAAACAAGTGTTTTATTATTATTTAATATAAAGATAAAATTTATCATCTCTATTTTATTGCTAGTAAAAGTATCACTAATAAATGAAATTCATAAAATATGAATGTTTATAATTAAAAATTAATCATACTAATTTAATTGTATATTAAAATATTTAAAAATTAATTATTTATTTAAGTCTAATTATATTTAATATATTTTTATTACTTTTATAAACCTTAATAATGTGAAATAGATCATAAAATAAGTTTGATGTGTGTGGGTGTTTAATTGATATGCTCAAGCTAATTTGATGTTTATAAATTATTTATATAGTTATATTAATTCTTCTCCTTTACTTTGTTGGGTAAATAGATATCTTAATTCATAAGAAAAAGTTTCATATAGCTCTCTACCAATAACAAAAATAGCAAGCTTTCTACGAATAAAAAACAATCGGAAAATCATTATGATAATGATAACCACATAGAAGACTCTTTTAGCATTCAAGATTTCAGTAAAATGCATATGATGTTTGTATGACTTTCCCTGAGTTCACTAATTTTTACCCTAGCAGGTACATGTGTGTGCATGTGTGTTTGTGAAAAATCAGTAAAGATCTATCTTAATTTTGGATATAACAAAATTTAAGCTAAATAAAATTTATTCCCATGCAAACATTTTCTCAAATTTCTACTCAAAGTAAGATTGATATCTGAAGAAATTTTAACTCTCTGCACTTTATAAGTTCCAAATAATATAAATCTCTGTTTTTATTATAATTGAACTTATTTATATATAAAAATAAGATATAAGTAACATCTCGGTAACCTCACATGAAAATGTGTGGAGTTATAATTTTTTTACACAGTTTATCTATCAATAGCTATCCAAATTACTATTCCATATTCTTCATTAACCAATAGATAGAATCTTCATCATTACATAGAGTAACTTTAGTAATGGAATAGTAAATTACATAACCATTAACAACAAATGTTGTTGCATATTAACATAAAATTTCTAATGTAACCTTGCATTAATTCCATGATTATTTTAACTCGGTTAGTTAATCGTGTTCTTAGAAGTATAAATGTCACATCATTCAAGGAATCATCATTATCAAACTAACACAATAATCCATCACATCATTTAACACCAATATACCCTAGAAACCCCATTGGGTGAAAACCAGCAAACGTTTAATTTTATTATTAAACACGCATGAGGGTGTTCACTCCTCACTCAATGGTTATAACGGAGTCCATACCTTGACCATTGTTATAAAATATTACAAATAATATAATCTCCAAAAGCAACATAACTTGTTATAAGTTATTACAATCATCATGACATAATTTACCCACCAACCCTTGAGCATTGTGTTTTTAGGGCATGGTTATTGCCGTGAGTCTGCCGGAATTACTTCAATCTATAGAGACCACTAACTTATTTCCCACCATAAAGGTAACTTAATCCATCTTTATATGTTGGACCATTTTCCTGCAACTGTTATTTCTAACAACCTTTGCTATCATGGTTAAATCAATTATTAATCAAACCAAATCATAAATATATACTGGTGGTGCTTCACCATATTTTCATGTACATTCACAAAATGAAAAACAAAATATCATGACATGGTTCCTTTAACATTGCGTATGAATTAGTTATAAGCATATAACCATCAATGCATTTCTATAAACAAATACCATATTAACTAATATTCCTCTCACATAAGCCCGCATTCTTGCAAGACAAATCACTACAGCTGACCAAGCACACCTTTAAAGGAAACTAACACATAAGTTATGATCTTCATGGATGAAAATTACATAAACTTTATCAAAATAGCTAGCCATTCAACTATTACTTTTGGTGCATGCAAATTCGTAAAGTAGGCTACAAAAACAAATGTTGTTCCTATTCATGCAAATTCATATAATTTCCAAAAGGATATTCCCAAAGGAATGCTTAATACAATAGAGCATGCAAGAACATGTTTCCTTTTTAAGGAAATCTAACATAATAGGGCATGCAAAAACATGCTTTTGGTTCCATAAAATTGATGCAATAAAGCATACAAATAGATGTCATCTTTTCCAAAGATTATACCAACATTACACATATATATATTCCAAGGAAACCAACACATTACTATGGTTTTTATCCACGTAATTCATCTTCTTTCCGAAAGAATCTTTTCCAATGCAGGCTAACAAAACATGATATCACTTTCCACATACAAATTTATATTTTGTCCAGCAAAAGCTAATACAAATCTTGCATGCATATACATGATCTTATTTCAAAAGAAACTTATTTTTTTCTAAATAAATATAGTTCAATAGTTCTTCTATCCATGCGAAGTACATATCCTATAACACAATGACTATTATTTGTGTAAGAAAGAGCTTATCATAATATCCCTTCTTTAATGTACACATTACATATTCCCTTCTCTAGAATTATATCATCATTAACTATTACTTTCATCTAAACAAATACATTTTTTTTTTTCAAAAGGAAGTTAATATAGCATCATTTCTCTATATTCCTACATGAAATATTCCTCTCGTGCTTCCCTTTAAATAAATTACCATAGATAACTATATTTTATACATAAATCCCTTTAATGCACCTAAATCAAGAAATCAACACAATTCATCTATCAAGACAATGTTTTAAATATATTATTCTATAAACTTGCGAAAACATATTTTCTATATTGCAGTGACCACCATTTTGCACATGAAACATGTTTTTTTCTTACCACAACGACCCTTACTTCAATGTACATAATATTTTGAAGAAAAAAAGCATGTGTTCTTGTTCTTGTATGAATGAGATCCATATGCATGTTTTAAGAAAACAAACCTTTTTAAATATCAATTCATGCACAAAACTCCTATGCATGTAATTCTACACTCAAATCGTCACAGTCTTTGAATAAACAACATGAGTAATATATGCATACAAATTCATAAAAGTGCCCTTCCAAGAAAAATAATCTAATTAAATTTTCTTTTAAATGCCTGCACTCTTTAAATAAACAAAATGATTAATATATGCATACAGATTGATAAAAGCACCCTTCCAAGAAAAATAATCTAATAAACTTTTCTCTTTTTCAAGAATTTGATAATGTATGCAAAGGAATTTCACTTCGAAATCTAATTCAATGATCCATGCAATTAATATTTTTTTTCAAGAATTAACATACAAATTTTTTTCAAGAATTCCAATATTATGGACATTATTATTGTGCACATATCTTTATTAAGGTTGTAAATGAATCATGCTAATATCTCCAAGGAAATTAATAATCTACATTTCTCTCATAATTACTTGTCAATCTTTTCTTTAATCAAATAATTTATTTTCTTTATGTTTTCACAAGAAAAGTTTACATAAATTATTTTCGTGAAAAAAATATCATGATTTACTTATTTTTTGTGTCTGCAGGTTTGACGTGTGTTTTCTTTCCAAGAAAACAACATCCCTAACTTATCTTTTCCAATTAACTTTTTTCTTTGAGTAAAGTAACATGATTTCTTTATCCTTTATGATGAAATTTTATTTCAATAATGTAATATGGTTTCTTTATATTTTACCATGGAAATTTCACATGTATTATTTATGAAAAGTAGTATGACTTCTTAAATATTTTTGTTTGTAGGATTCACATGTGCTCTCTTTTCAGGCGTAACAACATTCTTGCACTATATTTTTCTCTCTTTTGAAGCATAAAAACATCCTTAAAATATATTTTTGAAATAAAATAACATGGTTTCTTTGCTTTTAATATGTAAAGTTCGTATGCATGCTTTTAGAAAATTATTCCATAGAAACCATGCAGAACCTTCCAACGAAATAACTAATTCCTTTACACAAAAATCCTTGCAACTTCGAAGAGTCTAGATAAATATTTCCAAATAATAAAATAACCTATCATTCTTTGCACAAAACACGTGAAATTTCTTTCCAAACAAGTGAAGCTAACTTATATTTTTTGTGCAATAACGATGACACCCCATGCTCATACCTCATGTTCATGAATACCTCTTGTTGGAGCCATGACATTCATCACCAAAGTTGTGATGATCAATGCCTCAGGACTTCACATGATGAAATTTCCAATAGATGAAGATGAAAGTCTTTTTCTAGATGAGTTATAATTTTCTTTATTTGATTCAAATTAGCTTCCAACAAACACATAACAGTTCTTGTTTTCAACCGTTTCATTAAACACGGTAAAAATAATATTTTCCATTATGAATGTCAATGTAAATGCAATTTATAAGGATATTATAATATAGTTGATATTAAATATTTTAATTGATATTTGTGTGTGTTTTGTGTCTGTGAAAAATCTGTAAATATCTATCCTAATTTTGGATATAAAGAAATTAAGTTGAAGTGTGTGTGTCTGTGAAAAATCAGTAAAGATATTTCTTAATTTTGGATATAACAAAATTTAAGTTGATTCAAATTTAATCATGTGCAAATATTTTCTCAAATTTCCACTCAAAATGTGATTTATATCTTAAGAAATTTATCTCTCTACACTTCATAAATCCCAAATATTATAAATCTATGTTGTTAATATAGTTGAACTTATTTATATATAGAAATAAGATATAGTTGATATTAAATATTTTCCTTGATTATCTAATTAAGTAAAATATAGTTGATACTTGGAAAGTTGGATAATTATTTGGAACTATAATCTTAGTAAACTCTCACTACATCATTAAATGTTGATGAATCCATTTATTTTCTTCATGGATTATAGACAAGGTGTAATGCAATATCACTCAATACAGTTAATCATTGGTACAAACATGCAACTACAAGCCCTTTCTTGAAGGAGCTTGCACAAGGTACAATAATTCCTACCTCATTCTCACCATAAGAGACTAGTGGAATCTATTAGCAATATAGATTATCTAGATTAATTACATGAATGAAATCGAATAGCTATAAGAGAGGTAAAATGATAGGTTTATTGTTGTATAAAATATATTTAGGTATGTGGATTGTTATGCTATTATTTTCAATGCATATATGATGCATATCAATATTTTCTTCTTATAGTTACATGTCAGTAATATTATTTTAATGCATGGGGCCACCACCATTGAAGTGTTTGTTTGTTTTATTTCAAAATGTTACATTTTGAATTTGAATTTTCATGTATGTAGTTTTTAAATTTAAAAGTTCATGGTGGACTAATCTCCAAGCATACTTAATTTAAAGGGTAAACTTCTCCAAGCATCTACTAGATCTGAAAAGCATTTTTACAATAATTTATATAATATAAATATATGTTTATCATATTAAAGTTGCATATTAGATCAATTAATAATTTAAATGTTATGTTATATCAAATCAACATGAACAATAAATCTTGAAATTTACTTAATACTGAAGATACTGCGAGATGAAAAATCAAAATTGCATTCACACAATTTTGGAAGCTAAGATAATTTATACATATATTGAATAAATGGAATAAATATGACTAAATTTATCACAAAATTGTTACAATCCCTACATATCCAAACTCTAGCATAGAAAAATCATGAAATGTCTACCTAACACAAAATATTCACAACAAGGTAACATCAACATAATAAGGACATTATTCCATACAAGTTTGTAACACAATCCTCCCACATATACCTAAGCAATCGGCTAATCAGGGTAAATATGTAACGAGAAGTTACCATGATATGATTTGACTCCCTATGTGTCATTTAAGGAAGTGGAATCAAAGGAAACACACCATACAGACATTCCACATTAACAACAAAATTCCTGGGATCCATCCCAACCATTATGGTAATTATCCCCTCGGTCCCACTGAACTTTTAGATCATTAGACATGAGACACTCCCTTGATATGGACACGCATGCATCGAGGAGGCTCTGGATGCTCCCACAACATGCAACGATAGACTATACACTCACAGGGTGTGTAAAGTTTGAGAAAGCATATGTATTTCTTCTCTATTATCTCATTAGTGCAAATATATAGTAAGGGGTTTTGAGAAATTTCTTTCCCATAGACAAATATTTGTGCATGTGTGATGTTTCCTTTTGCATGTCTATGCTTATGGTTTTATATGGTGAATTTACTTCCTCATATCAATAGAGTAGCTTCAAGTCTTGTTATTTAGAAAATTTCACGAGATATATTGAATCTACACATTAATTTATATAGCTTTCACTTGTGTGTCCTTAGAGACTTAATCCCTCTTGACACTTTTCAGATACCGAGTAAGATGAATCTATTTTCTTATATTGAAAGACATATGATTGAAATTATTTATATATAGAAAGAAACATATAGTTGATATTAAATATTTTATCCCCATTATCTATAAAATAAATATAGATATTAACAAAATTTAATACCTAATTATATTTAATATGTCTATAAAATTGATATAGTTGTGGACATTCAAATATTTTTTGACTATTAATATTTTTAATGTCATGTGTAAATCTTATAAGTATGGAAGGAGTTACCCTCTCCCTTATAATAAACTAAAAAAAATAACTTTGGACATAACATTTGTGTGTGTGTGTGTATATAGATATATATATTATTTAATTTTATCCTTTAAAAATATAAATATTGAACTTTCAATCACATTTCGTTGTGATATAACACCAATATATGAAATTTATAAGGATGTGAATTATCAATTTAAAAAATGATAAATCTACTTTAAAAATATAATTAAAAACCTAAACCTTGAATGGGGTAAGAATCACAAGAATTGAAATCTCCCCTAAAAATCTATCTCTCACAAGTAGGGTTCTTAGGCTTCACCTCTCATATTTTAGGATCTATGTAACAAGAAATATTGAACTGATCGTAGCTTAAAACTGAACAAAAAACCCAATGAAACAATACAATAATATTTCGAAATATAATATTTGCCTTTGTAAGATACATTTGAGAACTTGTTCCTATTGGTTATCAACAATGCTATCTAATTGTGTAGAGGTAGTAGTGGGCCTTTTATTGGAATTTTGCTTGTACAATTCCTTGTCAAAACTGGGTCTATTTCAAAGAAAACCACTTTTGGTAGACGGTTAATTGATCTTAGGTGTATCGAATCCATTTTCTCAACCAAAACACCAATGACATGTTAGTTTTCCTCCACATGACTCCACCCTCATCAATGCAAAAAAAACTGCTCTTTTAGGTTTGATCCTTCATGGGCATCTCCTTTTCAACCTATGTTGTAGCGACTCCTTTTCCAACATTATTTTAGTGTATCAAGTCATTGAAGGTTGTGATTATTCTACATAGCCATCTCTACTTACTCTAATTATCATATGTGTAAACATTGCTTCTCTTTAACGTATGTTGGGCTCACTCACAACCTCAACCTTACATTTTTCCTCATCTTCCATACGAAATCATAAAGGAAAATTACAATTAAGAGAGATGGCATAACTGTCTTACTCAATTATTTTATTTGTTGAATCCCACACCCCAAAACACAAAATAGAATCCCATTTTATAGCAATGGGATCAATAGATTATATAATCACTGCAATATGGAAGATAATGATGCCATTACAACTCCAACTCACTCTTATGTTGAAAGCTAACAATGTTGTGGGAGACGTAATTGAAACTTGGATGATGTGAGGAATGCATTAGAACAATACATTTTCTCCATTAACTCTGACATTTTCGATTTTTCACTTTTTTTGTCTTAAGATATTTAATCACTCTGAGTAATTGGTAGATCCCAAGTAAGATAAACCTATTTTGTTATAAAAAATACATATGCTTTAAATTATTTACATATAGATAAAACATTATAGTTGATATTAAATATTTTACTTGAATTATTTTTAAAAGAATTATACATTTTCACAATTTGAATACTTAGTTATACTAAATATTGTCTATAAAATTGATAATATATGTGGACATTCAAATATATTTTTAGTATTAATAATTTTTAATATAATATGTAAATCATTTATTAAGTATGGGCGGAGTTACACATCTCCCTTATAAGAAATTATAAAAAAATAACTCTAGACATAAAAAGAAAATATAAATATTTATTTTCATAAGAAGTGTTTTGTTTTATCCTTTAAAAATAAAAATATAAAACATTCCATCACATTTTTTTATAGTATAACACCGATATATGAAATTAATGATAATATGAGTGGCCTCCAGATGCTCCTAGTTTAAGCAGTTGTTGGCACATGCACCAATGTTAAAGATTGCAGGTCTGGATAAAGAGTTTTTAGTATGCACAATTGCTTTCAGAAAAGGACTTGGTGGAGTCCTTATGAAAGATGGATAGGTGCTATGCTATGAGTCACAAAAACTAAACAATCATGAGAAGAACTACCTAATACATGATCTTGAGTGATAAATGATCATACATGCATTGAAGATGTGGGAGAACAATCTTCTTGGTAGTAGGTTTGTATTGATTAGTGATCACATTGGGTTGAGGTATTTGTTTGACCAAGTAAATAAGAATTCCTGTAAGGCTCTATGGTTGGCCACGATCAACGAGTTCGAATTTAAGATAAGTAACATTAAAGGTAAAGAGAATAGGGTGGAAAATGCTCTTAACAGGTGAGTATAGGTAAATCACTTGGCAGTTATGAGCTCCTATGGGACAAACTTATAAGATATGATCTTGCAGGCAGGTGAGTAGGATGTTAGGTATATGGAGATTATGTGCAGGCCGCAACTGAGTACGGGCATAGGTACATGTGGTAGTACACGTATAGGTATAGGTGGTAGTGTTGGTATAGATACAGGTAGTGTTACATGTATAGGTACTGGAATATGTGCACAAGATGTTGATTATTGTCTTACAATAGATGGATTGGTTAGATTTAGTGACAATATATATTTTCCAGATAGTAGTGAGCTGAAGAAGATGATATTGAGGGATTTTCATGTGAAACCATCTTCAAGTCACCCAGGCTAGCAGAAGACATTGATTCCAGTGAAGAAATTTTATTATTAGCCAAATCTAAAGAGGGATGTAGCAGAGTTTGTGGCTAGGTGTTTTTATTTTCAAAGTATGATGGTAGAGTGTAAGCATCTAGGTGGACTACTACAGCCGATTGTGATTCCATGGTGGAAATGTGAGATCATTTCCATGGACTTTATCATAGGGTTGCCGACGGTAGTGAGATAACATGATTCCATGATGGTTGTTGTGGATAGGTTGATGAAGATTGAACACTTCATTCTAGTGAATTTTACATTCTCAGCAAGCAATGTGGCATGGGTATTCATCAGAGATTTGGTTAGATTTCATGGTGTTCCAAAGAATGTTTTTTCAGAAAGGGATTCAAAGTTGACTTCCAAATTTTTGAAGGAGTTGTTTGCAGGTTTGGGCACATAGTTGGCCTTCAATACAACTTATCATCCATATATAGATGGAAAAAGAGTGAGGGTATCATGAATCATTAAGGATGAGTTCATTTGAGGCATCGCAAGGGTAGAGTTACAATACTCCCGTTAGTTGGAGTGATCTAGTTAACAGGGGGTTGATTTGACCAGACATGTTGGTGGACATGGAACAGGAGATACAAGTTATAAAGAAGCATATAAAGGAAACATAGGATAGGAACAAGAGCTATAAATATCGAAACTGGTTGATCAAGGAGTTCTAAGTTGGGGCATAGGTGTACTTGCACATCAAACCAAAGAAGAGCTCCTTGCAGATTGTATCATTTACCAAGCTAGCACCACAGTTTTGTGGACCCTTCAGTATTGTTGAGAGGATTGGGTCAGTAGCCTATCGACTTGCACTACCTCTGACAGTGAAATTCCATGATGTTTTCCATGTCAATGCTTAACAAGTTTGTTAAATATATTGATCATGTAATTAAATAGTACGTATTGCAAGTGGAACTAGATGGAGAATTCCAGCCGGAGCCTCAATGTATATTGCAGAAAAATGTTCTCATGTTGTGGAATCAAGAAATCGAACAAGTTAAAGTTAAGTGAAGCAATTTTGGTGCGATGAAGCTACATGGGAAATGAAGGATTAGATGTAGGCTATCTATCCTTCATTTGTTTCCAATTGAGGCAAAGTAGTTTTGTAATAGTATTTTGGTATATGTCTTTGGTATATGCCTTGGTACATGTTTGGTGATGTTTTCGTATATGTACGAATGTATATGGATGTAAATACCACCATGAGATATGTTATAAAGCTCCAATAAATGGTATGGGCGTCATGTCATTATGATGTTATTCTTGTTATGCTGTCATGCTGGTTTTCTTCTAAGTAGGGTGATCACTATAAATACTACATTGAGCTATGTTATAAAGCTCCATGGGAAATATGTTTTATTTTTAGAGGTTTCACTAAGGTATACATGTGGTTGAACACCAAGGATGATGTCCCCCAAGGGGGATGGTTCTATAATATCCCTTATGAAAATTCCATGTAATAAAAGTTAATAAAGGAAAAATAATAACCACGGTTGATGGGATGCTTATTCCAAGTTGAATGCTGGGAAAAACGCCCTTGTGTGGGTGTGCATTTTGGTTAATATTGCTAAGGAAATTTCCAAAGGAAATAGATAATGATTTGGAAAGGAAAAATGTCATATTTGTCACACTTATTTATGAAAATAATGGAAATTAAGAGAAAAGGAATTTGAAAGGTCACAAGTTGCATGTGAGGAGGAAAAAGAAGGAAAATAATGGAAAATGAAGAAAATAGAGGCCTAATTGATGAATAGGCTTCTAAGGATCCATTTGTAACTTTTTTTCAGTTTAGTTTTTGAGCTCTTTTGTTATTCTCCCTCACTCTTAGACACTTAGAGTTTTCTTGGAGCACTTTGTGTAGGTTTTAACTCCGTACGGAAATTACCTGCATACAAATTCTAAATCACAAGAAAATAAAAATGCGAGAGCATAACACATAAAACACATATACATAGAGATTTCCCACTCGATCCCAAAACCGGGACTATCAGCTTGATTTCTCATTATTTTCCTTTCAATGTTACAATACATATTTATATATGCAGAAGCATCCAATACCATGGACCGAAAAACCATCGCATCAAAAACCATGGACCGAAAACCATAGGTAGGTTTGCCCAACCTAATATAGGGTCCAAAAATATTTTTTCGCGGGGCGCTGCCCTGGACCCCGTAGAGGGGGGCTACCCACCCCCCTCAAACCCCCTGTGACTCCCCTGCTGCGCAATCGGTGCAAGGAAGTAGGGACTCCGCCCCCCCCCTGCCGGACTACGTAGGTTAGTCGTGGAAAGAATATAACACAACCCAACAATCTCCCACTTGTTGTTTTCTTTCCACAAGAGGCCAGAGGAGAGCTTAGTCATTTTTCAAGCCCTGAAACACCCATTGTTTCTCTACACCAAGAGAACTTCTCAAAGCTCATAGATTTTGTCAATGCATCTGCAGTATTCTTCAAAGTGTCCACCTTTACCAGCAACACCTTTTTGTCCTCTATCATATCCATCACAAAGTAATACTGAACATGAATGTGCTTTGTCCTTGAATGATAAGCAAGGTTCTTTGCCAAGAAAATTTCACTTTGGCTGTCACAGTCTATCCTTATAGCTCCCTGTACTAACCCCATACTTGAACACAATCTCTGCAATGAAACTGCTCCCTTGCTTGCATGAGTGGCTGCCATGTATTCTGCCTTTGTAGTTGATCATGCCAGTATAGATTATTTCTTACTCATCCAACTGACTGCACCTTGAAATGGTTTAAACACATACCCACTTGTAGATCTTCTCTGATCCAGATCTCCAACCGAGTCTGCATCAACAAAGCCACGAATATCCAACACTCTGTCCAATCCTAGTCCTCCTTGGTAGCACAAACCATAATCACTAGTGCCACACAAATACCTGAAAACCCGCTTCATTGTTGTCCAATGCTCCTTCCCTGGTTTTGACATAAACCTGCTCAATACTCCCACTGCATGTGCAATGTCTGGTTTAGTATAGACCATTGCATACATCAAGCTACGGACTGCACTTGCATATGGAACACGGGACATGTCCTCTTCCTCTTCTTGTGTCTTGGGACACTATTTAGTAGATAACCTCACACCTATAGGAATAGGAACCTTCACCGGTTTACTATCCTGCATATTAAACCTCTGCAATATTGTCTCAACATACTTCCTCTGATTTTTTAACCAGAGCTTCCTCTTTGCCTGATCTCTTTTAATTTCCATGCCCAAAATATAGTTGCAGCACCAAGATCTTTCATGTCAAATTTGGAGGACAATTGGGTCTTCAAATCCTGGATATTTCTTTGTCATTTCCAACCAGCAACATATCATCCACATACAAGACCAGATAAATAACACGGTCACCAATTAATTTAAAATAACCACAGTGATCTGCTTTGCTTTTGGTGAAGCCGAGTCCCCGTATAAATGTATCAAATTTCTGATACCACATCCTTGGTGACTGTTTTAACCCATACAGAGACTTCTTTAACTTGCATACCAGTTCTTTCTTACCCTTCAACACAAAGCCTTCAGGTTGCTTCATGTAGATTTCCTCTTCCAAATCCCCGTGAAGAAATGTTGTCTTCACATCCATCTGTTCTACCTCAAAATCAAAAGCAACAGCAACA
>APFE031441286.1:0-10401 GCA_000404065.3 Pinus taeda
TTTTTAAAATGTCATAAAATGATTAGGGTTTAGGGTTTAGGGTATGGGGTTTAGAGTTAAGGTGTTGGATTTAGCGTTTATAACAATTTAGTAAATTGCTTTAATAAACACTTAAATAAAAATTACAAAACACTTTTTAAAATGTCATAAAATGATTAGGGTTTACGGTTTAGGATATGGGATATGGGGTTTAGGGTTAAGGTGTTGCATTTGGCGTTTATAACAATTTAGTAAATTGTTTTAATAAACACCTAAATTGACTTGAGTCAAATATTACGAATATCATTACCCACCTGTTTACTGTGCTAAGGAAAAATTCAAATTGAATGAGGATTGGATGAGAAAGAATGCGACTGAACCTATGGTATTTTTTGTTGTGCTCTTAATATGGGACCATTTAATTTTTGTATGTGCCTTGTATGGGAATGAATAATGCAGGGCGTGATTAACGTAGGTGGGCGCTCACTGAATGTGTTGACTATCGAACATTTCATTCTTTCCATGAATTTGTTAAGAAACGTGCCCTAAACTACGAGATATTTTCACTATTTTTGAAATTACTCAGAAACTGAATCAAATTTAATTCGAGTAATCTTTGCAAAAATATTTTACAGAGTCCAGCGCAAAGGAACAGGAAAGTCAAATCAATCTGTATTACTGAATGCGCATACTATAACGATACCCATAAAAAATTCAAGTAGGTGGCGCACCTGGAAGAAATGATATTGTGCAGAAGTATCGGCCTAACAACAGCGCGACGGGCTCACGATTTCCAGCTCCGTTCTTCGTTCGTGAGATTGTCGAACCAGGCTCCTCTGTTGCTACACTGTGTGAGATTGATCCAGGCTGTGGGTAGTTGATGTCGGCAAGTTGATCCAAAAATAATGAAAGACAAAATTCATCAAATTTATTAGTACTACAAAGTGAAAAAACATGTAAATAAAATCTAATAACATAAATAATGAAATTTCAAATCTGAAGTTCAACACACAATGAGACATTGGATATTAAAAGTAGGTTTAAAGTGATCTCCACATCTTAATCCTTATTCTTAATGGATCCAAATGTATTTAACAACAAGCCTGTTATTATAACAGCGAAAAACCCCTCTAATTAAATTTCACAATATCTTCTATTTTAGATTTGAACACAATAGCTATAATAATTACTATCATCAAATAAAAATAAATAAATAAAACGAAAAAATGACTTTTGAATTTTTTATAAAAAACTTATATATTTTTAGAAAAAAAAATATTATTATTAATTGCAAATTTTAATATAAAAATTACATAATCTTTAATATAGAAATATTATTTTTCATTATTCAAATTATTATTTTTCATTATAAATTCACTTTTACCACAAAAAAAGAGCCATGTCACAATCAATGTTCATTTAACAAAAAAAAATTAACCATAAATATATATATATTTTTTTATTTCCAAAATTTAAATTAATAATTATTTTGAAAAAAACTTTGATTAAAATTTAAAAAACAGACACGTTAATAAACAGACCTACTAAGCCAAAGCTATACTCCCTAATGAAAATCGAGACTAATAATAAGCTATAATCCCTAATGAAAATCGAGACTAATAATGGATACACATGTTTGAAATTCTAAAATAAATAGATGAGGAATTATAAAGATCTGGAAGTAAAATATTTACCTAAATATGACCATCCTCAAATGCCCTCAACTTATACAAACTTACCATTAATCCACCCTTATTTTTAACATAAAATTTCAAAAAAAAAATCTTTTTAATAGAAAACTATGAATCCATAGAGGCATTTACCCACGAATCGGATAGTATCGGCTGATTTTCGAATTAAGTGACCCCAAAAAAAGGTGAGTCAGCAGCAGCGAGTGCGATGGAGATTCCCCTGTTGAGTTGGCTGGGTTGGATTCTGCTGCAGACTCAGCGCAATTAAGTGACCCCAAAAAAAGGGTGAGTCAGCAGCAGCGAGTGCTATGGAGATTCCCCTGCTGAGTTGGCTGGGTTGGATTCTACATTTTCATAATGAGAGAGTGGTGAGCAGATAGGTTCATTATAATAATACTTGCTCAACTCATGGTTCATTAAAATAATAATAACTCAACTCATTTCCAAACCAATTGAAATGATTAAAACACCCACGCATAGGATCGCAGAATCCTGACCGTTTGATCCGTAGGACGGACATGCTTGAGCAGCGAGAACAATATAATAATCGAGTGCAAAGTGTATGTCTTGAGTTCGATCCCTTGACACGCGATCTCAGCGGTAGAAGCTATGAAGATTGCCGCGGGAGAGGAGCCGTTCCTGAACAGAGAGAAGCCGTGGGAG
The DNA here is from genome assembly GCA_000404065.3 of Pinus taeda. Taxonomy (NCBI): domain Eukaryota; kingdom Viridiplantae; phylum Streptophyta; class Pinopsida; order Pinales; family Pinaceae; genus Pinus; species Pinus taeda. Next base: position 2,334 of record APFE031441286.1, read on the forward strand.
GACCGTTCCTGAACAGAGAGAAGCAATTGGGAGAGGCCTCTTCGACGCTTCATCCTCCATCGTGTAACTGGACCTCCATGTGTTTGTCAATCCAACATTTCCGGCGTTGATCTCACAACTTCTCTGATCGTAAATTATCTCCACGATTTTTGAATTTTATGTTCAGAAAATTTTATGTTTGTTTCTAATATGTTGTTCTATTAGCCTTTTATCATTTCCTGCTACTGTTTTATTCAGAGATCGACTAATATGATATAGTTATTTTGCTTGCTGGTACATCCCTTCATAATCTCAGAAAAAATGGATGCCGCTCGAGTCAACTAACGATTATTTCCAGCCATGAAATGGAAGACCGGGAGGTCGCAAAGGCGAAAGAAGGGTCGATGTTATAAAGAAAATTTAAACACTGCCCCAATGGCTGCATGGATTTTGTTCCGCCTACTCCCCTTCGAAAGGTATGCCTTACGGTTCAGTACGCTATTCCATCTCATTTTACCTATATTCATCTAACTGTTCAAGGTTATTAAACTTTGAATCTATAATAAATTTCAAGATGTGTTCTGGTGTGTTTAAGTTTCAAATTTCATTTCGCTGAACATGTTGTGTTTCTTTGGCACAACATGTCATATTGATCTTTGAGATGATAATGTCCAGAGCAGTTGCAACACAACTTAATTCTGCCTACACAGAAGAGGAATTCAAGTTCTACCGGACAGGGGCCTACTCTCGCAGCCTGCTTTTGTTGCTGCTCAGCTTGTCTGCCTACATCATCCTTTTCTTCGAATTGGTGATTCCTAGTGCTCTACTAGAATGTTCTTCTCACTTTTGGCTTCTTTGTCTACTGCTGAATCTAACTCTTGACAGGAAGAATCACCTTAGCATTTTATTGCATATATGTGGTTTCAGCACGGCTAAGACTGGTTTTCCATAGTCGAGAATTGCACTAATGTTACATTTTATTAATGATTTCGCAGATCAACTGATGTGAAAATTATATATCTTTAACTGCAGACAGTCAATGATGTAATCAGCGGAGTGCTTTCTGCAGGATTTGTGCGGTATATTAATAGTTTATATGTGCGGTATATTAATAGTTTATATGGTAGGTTTCTTCTGTCGTTTTACTTTTTTATTGAGACTTTATGCTAGGTTCTCATTTCGTACTTTATAATTATATTATAAACAATATATTTTTGTTTCAGATGGCTCATATATTCTTGATTCAAATCAATGTTCCCTGATGTATTTTTGTTTTAGATCAGTGTTAACTATTGTTAGCTTATATCCGAGTATCTAGTGTTTTGTTATGCAAAAACTATCTTGAATTTAAATTGGAAAATCAATGTGAATACCTTGAATTTTGATTATTATTTTTCAAACTTTATCAGGACGTCGAATTATCTAATATTATAAGTCGATTGAGAAACCTCAGATATTTTGCAAGTATTTTCAAATTTATGTTAGTATATTGTATGTCCTGGTCCTCGGGCTGGAGCGTTTCTTTCAGAGTGGCTATAGCGATTAGCAAAAACATCATCGTAAACTTATGACCATATGTTTAGAACCTATATTAATCTAAATCTTTAAATCCATTGAAGAATGGAATGATAGACTGTTGAAATCAATGAATATGACTTTAAATATGGAATTATTATAAATCGACCGTAATATGATGCGAACTTTAAAAGAAACAGGTAAAATTACGAAAATGATAAAAAAATTGCTTAATATTCAATCACGCCCATTTCCTTAAATGTCTATTTTCTTTTTATTTTATTTTCTCTTTCATTTCTTTTTCTTTTATTTTCCCTTTATCGTGCTAGATTTCTTACAGCTGTAGACTCTCATTTTTGTTCAATCCAGATGTGTTCTGGTGTTTTTAACGGCAAAATGCTCGGTCATGCGTTCTCGTGTGTTTAAGTTTCAAATTTCATTTCTGGTCTAATCATATGGTCATAAGTTTGAAATTTCCCTTGACTTCATTGTAACAGTCTGGTCATATGCACATAATTGGATCTCTTCCCACTATGGGCACAAATTGCAATTGCAGAAACTGTCTATATCATTCTACGTGCATGCAGCAGAGAACACGGGAGGATATTTTAGCACAGGCCTGTTTCGCTTCTTTGTTGGGCAATCATCTTTATAAGTGAATACTTGTATGTGGCAGAGGGTTGTTCACTGTCAGATTCTAAGATACCCTGAAAAGACATACCGGTCGCCAACTTTTGATCCCACGAATGCATCTCCTCGTGTTATATAGCTGCAATTGGGAGAGGCCTCTTCGACGCTTCATCCTCCATCGTGTAACTGGACCTCCATGTGTTTGTCAATCCAACATTTCCGGCGTTGATCTCACAACTTCTCTGATCGTAAATTATCTCCACGATTTCTGAATTTTATGTTCAGAAAATTTTATGTTTGTGTCTAATATGTTGTTCTATTGGCCTTTTATCATTTCCTGCTACTGTTTTATTCAGAGATCGACTAATATGATATAGTTATTTTGCTTGCTGGTACATCCCTTCATAATCTCAGAAAAAATGGATGCCGCTCGAGTCAACTAACGATTATTTCCAGCCATGAAATGGAAGACCGGGAGTTCGCAAAGGCGAAAGAAGGGTCGATGTTATAAAGAAAATTTAAACACTGCCCCAATGGCTGCATGGATTTTGTTCCGCCTACTCCCCTTCGAAAGGTATGCCTTACGGTTCAGTACGCTATTCCATCTCATTTTACCTATATTCATCTAACTGTTCAAGGTTATTAAACTTTGAATCTATAATAAATTTCAAGATGTGTTCTGGTGTGTTTAAGTTTCAAATTTCATTTCGCTGAACATGTTGTGTTTCTTTGGCACAACATGTCATATTGATCTTTGAGATGATAATGTCCAGAGCAGTTGCAACACAACTTAATTCTGCCTACACAGAAGAGGAATTCAAGTTCTACCTAGAGGATTCAGGACAGGGGCCTACTCTCGCAGCCTGATTTTGTTGCTGCTCAGCTTGTCTGCCTACACCATCCTTTTCTTCGAATTGGTGATTCCTAGTGCTCTACTAGAATGTTCCTCTCACTTTTGGCTTCTTTGTCTACTGCTGAATCTAACTCTTGACAGGAAGACTCACCTTAGCATTTTATTGCATATATGTGGTTTCAGCACGGCTAAGACTGGTTTTCCATAGTGGAGAATTGCACTAATGTTACATTTTATTAATGATTTCGCAGATCAACTGATGTGAAAATTATATATCTTTAACTGCAGACAGTCAATGATGTAATCAGCGGAGTGCTTTCTGCAGGATTTGTGCGGTATATTAATAGTTTATATGGTAGGTTTCTTCTGTCGTTTTACTTTTTTATTGAGACTTTATGCTAGGTTCTCATTTCGTACTTTATAATTATATTATAAACAATAATGTGATTTCACTGCTAATAGAGCTGTTCATTACGATACAGCCAAGGTAATGTTAATGTTGAGTAGCTTTTGCACTATTCACACTGTAGGTGTTCCATTGTATGCGTTGTCTTGATGGGAATTTAGATATGAGGACCCCAATGTTCTCCCTCAAAACCCCCCCCCCCCGTCCCTCCATTACATCTCAAGCTCTTGCGCTCTTTCGTCCCTCTCTGTCTCCCATATTTTTCGCTGCATTCCCAGCTCTTTGAATATACATTATCCCCCTGCCTATTCCATTCACTCAGGTATCTTTTTCTCCACAAATTCTAACATATTTTGTATGGTTTTCAGGCAATTTTCTTTAAATAGTTCTCAAGTTTGTGTTTGGTATCTTTAAATTCGTCCACTGTTTCGTATGATAATGCCTTTGTTATGCATATAGTTCGGTAAATCAGATGGGAGTTTTTTTTGTGTACATTTACTGCAGAGTGACCAACAATGTCGCTGAATGAGACTCAACGCGTGAGAGACCAGAGGCCTCGTTATGACTGCCTTCTGTTTGGTGAGCAACACACTTCTTTGGTTTTTACGTTTTTCCTTTTTCAATGGGTATCGAAGTACTGCTCTTTGCATTCGTTTCTGATTTCAACCTGCGGTTTTAGATCTGGATGACACATTATATCTCTTGAGTTCGGGAATTGCTGCAGCATGCACCAACAACATCGCAGGTAACCAATATTGCAGCTCTGAAAAATTATGCAATTTAGGAATCTTTTAACTAATATTAATTTCAAGATTATAATCTAAATTCAAGCCTAAAATGCGTCTTGCGAAGCTTGAGGTTGTATGTTGGGAGTGGCAATATTTGAATTTCGCTGCCTTTTGAGTGAACTCAATACATATTTCCAGCTCTGCAACTTGAAGTTATCAGTCCAGGTGTTAGATGGCTCTGGGTTAATGCTGTTATTCAATATATTAGTGTACTGACTAGATTTTGTTGGACATTGGATAAATCAGCTCTACAGTGTGTTTTTTGACCTGGATTAACTGCCTTTGAAAGATTTTTATTTTTGGCAATGCAATAGTTGAATAACAGCTACTTGTTTTGGTCTAACTGCAATAGTGATTCCAATAGTGATTCCCAACCAGTGGTAGTAGTAGAGGAGTTTTATACACACCTTGCTGGTTTTGGGGAGATTGTTAAACATTAGATAAACCAACTCTCCCAGTGTGACTCTCCCAGTGTGTTTAGTTGCACACATTAAAAGTTGGATCAGCCCCTCTTCTGCTTGGCTTTTATATGCAATTAGGGTTGCTTCCTTTCGTACCTAGGGAATATCTGAGGTTTGCATTGTGGTTGAGGCCTGGTTGTTGTATGACAGATTATGTGAATCAAAAGCTGGGAGTGGAGAGGAGCAAAGTACCAGACTTGTGCGGAACGTTGTATAAGACTTATGGGACAAGTATGGCTGGACTCAGGGTAAAAATTCAATCCCTTTTCTTTTATAGATTTCGGCATTGTATTTCAACTTGTAAGGTTAAAATGATTGATTTTTTCAGTTGGAGACCTTCCATGGCCAACTACTCTAGATAGTTCTGTAACGTTGCAGGTTTTATAGCACTAGCTAGTAGCTTAAGGATGGAAGTATGAGCTTCTTTCATCAGACCATGGTTCCTAAAATGAATTGAGAGCATCTGAGATATACAGTGTACTTTGATTTTCCCATGGCAAATGATGCACTGGCAGTGGCCAGCACTCTGCCAGGAGACCATTTTCGATACTAGAGACCAAACCCTATATCTTGTCTGTGGTGTTCTAAACCTGAATCATCCTTTTTCTTGCCACGCCGATTATGATGTATTAATAAAATGTTAAGGTGTTTTGGATGTATTTTTATTTAAAAGCTGCTAACATATGGATTTATAAAATATGACAATTATGGACCTAGGCTCAAACTCATGGCCACGTGTTGCAATTGAATTGAGATCCTCTATGACTTAGTTTCATGAATTCAATTATTTCTGACCATCTTGTTGGACTTGCAGGCAGTGGGCTTTGAATTTGACTATGACGATTAACACAGGTAGTTAACAAATTTTATGCCCTCTTGTCTTTTAATTTAAAGTTATCTATTGTTTCTACTGAATCAGAGAAAATATCATTTACTAACTTTTCCTTATTTTGCTTTGTTCGGAGTATCATTGATTTTTTTAGCTTGACAGCCTATGCTATTTGACTCACTTCACACAAATATTTCTGCAGTTTTGTTCACGGAAGATTGCCATATGAGAATATTAAAGCAGACCCTGTGCTGAAGAGCTTGTTATTAAGCATGCCTCAGCGGAAAATTGTAAGCTCATATTAATGGCTTCAAATCTTTAAATGATTATAACACCTGGTGATGGAGTCTGGGCTTTTTGAAAATTTAGAAGAATTCATCTTAACCGTTTTTTAATGTGAAACAGATATTCACAAATGGTGACAAAATTCACGCTGCAAAGGTCCTTAACAGGTTGGGGTTGGAAGATTGCTTTGAAGGCATAATATGTTTTGAGACACTTAATCCTCCTTCACGAATTATTGAAAACAATAATGACCAGGATATGCTTACTGTTAACTGTACAAAGCCAAAGACACCAGTTATTTGCAAGCCCTCAGAACTGGCCATAGAGCTGGCTCTTCGCCTTGCAAATGCTGATCCACAAAGAACGGTATGAGACTAAAGCTTTGATGGTCATTTTCCTTGAGTTATATCATTTCCTTTGAAATTGTGATGGATCATGTAATTTCTTGACTTATCAATATAGATGTACATCAAGATTTATACAACCAGGTGAAGAAGAATGGTCATGCCAGACCCCAACTTGAAAAGTATCTTTATTATTTCTAAGAATGGTCATCATGCTGAAAAATGTAGAGTCAAATCTAAAATAAATTAGAATTGAGTGACTTAGTTGTCGTTTGAAAGGGCTTATTACAGCAAGGTTTGAAGAGGAAAAAATGCTGTTAATCTTCTCATATCCAACATACTTCCCAAACATTTACATTCCTTTTCACTAAAGAGGGGCTAGAACAAGAAAATTACATTTACACGCCTTGAAGCTGGTGCTCTGTTTTTGGTTGATTGTGACACTGTCAGTGGTCTTGAGTTGCTGGTTTGGCTTGAGATGCATCTTTTTGTCACTCTGCACAGTTAAATCTTTTCTTGATATTCTTTGTGTGTTTTATGCTTCAGGCATTTGCGGATGAGATTGGCATTCCATTTTTGGAGACAAGTGCAAAGAATGCAACTAATGTGGAGCAGGCTTTCATGACGATGGCTGCTGAGATCAAGAACAGGTATGATGTTTTCTAACCAACAAGTGCCTATATCACACGATAGTGTTGCAAAATGTTTGTTTTGACTAGTAATTTCTATGATGTGTAGTGTAAAACCTGTCTGCCAAATCCTAATAAATTTGGTTGAGATTCTAATTGTTCTATGATCTTCCTTATAGGAACTAATCAAGAACTATTTCCCAAACAGGATGTATTACCATATTTAGGAACTTTGCTGTTAATGAACAAATTCATTTGAAATTTCAGCTGATTATCTCTGTTTACTTTTTTCCTTAACATGTTATTAAATTCGTACTAAATTTAATAGATTTAAATTTTAATGTGAATTCTTTTATCTAGAGGCTTAGAAAGTAGTTCACTGTTAATTTCTGTTGTTTTAACTTTGACAAGAGTAATAGAAGCTATATTGATGTTCTGGGCGAGCTCATTTGCAATTTTGATACACAATTGGCTATGCTTAATCATTTTATTAACCAGAAGTTTGAAATTTTAGATATAGGTTTCAAGGGACGCAAGATAGTACCTAATATCTATATTTTTTTGACTGGCCATAAATTTCATCCCGAGTCAGATTTGTGCACACTTATCTAGGATATCACTTTCATGGGTTTACAGATTCTGCCTGTTCATCTTCGTTTTAATATTTTTATTGATAAATTATTGTTTAATCTTAGGTTCTCAGTTGAAATAGCACTGCTCTTTATGAGTTTACTGGGCAGAGTTACTCTTTCAAAATGTTTGTGCCTCCTTTTTATGACCAGTGTGCCTTTAGTATTGTGTTACCTGTTTGGACAATTCATCTCAGTAATAATTAGTAAATTGTTTACAAATATCTGAAGCAAACTAAGGGGTGTGATTGGGGTTGTAGAAACCTAGAGGAACTGGTTTGAGTGACCCAGTGTATATGTGTTGGGTTTAGGGTTTAGGGTTTTAGGGTATGGAGTTTAGGGTTAAGGTGTTGGATTTAGCGTTTATAACAATTTAGTAAATTGTTTTAATAAACACCTAAATAAAAATTACAAAACACTTTTTAAATTGTCATAAAATGATTAGGGTTTAGTGTTTAGGGTTTAGGGTATGGGGTTTAGGGTTAAGGTGTTGGATTTAGCCTTTGCAACAATTTAGAAAATTGTTTTAATAAACAACTAAATAAAAATTACAAAACACTTTTTAAAAGGTCATAAAATGATTAGGGTTTAGTGTTTAGGGTTAAGGTGTTGGATTTAGCGTTTATAACAATTTAGTAAATTGTTTTGATAAACACTTAAATAAAAATTACAAAACACTTTTTAAAATGTCATAAAATGATTAGGGTTTAGGGTTTAGGG
>APFE031441287.1:4068-31274 GCA_000404065.3 Pinus taeda
TTTCTCTCTTTTTTGAAGTTTGACATGAAGAGCAGAGGTATAAGGCTTGACAAGGAGGATAATATGACTATTGATGGAGCCATATTAACTGTAGATAGTCATGGTGAAAAATTTCAATGTAACACTGACTTTCCCCAATATTGACATGCATCCCTGCAACTGATAATTTCCAAACTTGGACTGAATTTATTCATCTCACATTAGGAAGATAGATTTGGACGTCAATTGTAACTCGTGTTGTATTACCTGCTTATGAGTAAGATGTTTGGTTTCTTTAAATAGAACTGAAAAAGTTTCTACCTCTTCAATCAAATTATATTTAAACTGGGACTCATAACTTGAACAAACATCATGTCAATTCTTATGTTGTTATTTTACACACATGAGTAAAAATCTCTTATTTGAACTTATTAATCACTTCATATGACTGGAAACAACTAAATTCAAGTGAGTTTTACTTTTATGTGCCCTCAAAATAAATTCAACCCCATCTTTCTTAAGGTGATATTTATGCTCTCTCATATAAAACATTGCATCATGATCATAAAGATAAGGACTTCCTAAGGCAACTCCACATATGTCTACTGGAACCACAACTAATTCCACTTCATCAATGTAATTAGCTGTAATGGAAAATCTTAATTGACACTGTTTTGTGACTTTTATTTGAGTTGATTTATTTATCCATCCTAATGGGTAAGGTCTTGGATGATTCCGTGTCTCCAAACCCAAGTTCTTAACTAAATATTCAGATATTAAATTGGCTTGTGATCCACTGTCAAACATTGTATCTATTTTTGCGTGCTTAGAAGTTATCTTTATGTTAAATAGTTCAACTCTTCTATCCTCATTTGAAGTATTTATGTTTGATGAAGATGCAATAGTATTTGAACTTGAACTAGTGTCAGAAGTTTTATCTATCAAAACTATGGTAGTTATCCTCCTTTCATCACCTGAATCAGAGCCTAGATTTTGTTGGATTGGTGCATTTGCTTTCTTTTCATCCTTCTCCTTAAGGAAATTTTTGGGCTAAGTTTGGGGTGAAGTTTCCAACACCTAGATTCATCATGACTGATTCTTTGGCAATGAGAACAAGTAGGTCTTTCCTTCTGAGCTGTCACTAATTTCTTTCTCTTCGAATTGTTCTTCCCTTTACTGTCATTGGAATCCTTGATTTCCAACTCCTTGGATGATTGCGATGAAAATTTGAATGGTCTGCCACCTGATTCAATATGTATGGCTTGAACACACACTTCATCAAAATCATAAGGATTAAACATCAATAATGTATGTTGCAAATATGGATGTAAAATACCGATGTATTTTAATAAAGTTTCACGTGTATCCAATGAAATACCAAGCGTCAATGCTTTCTTTATGAACTCTTGAGTAAACTCCTAAACACTCTACCCTTTACCTTCCTCAAATGCTGCCAATCAATTAGAGCTTGTTGCATGTATCCTAAAGGATAGAATTGTTTCCTAAGAGCTTTTAAAAACTTAGATCATGAAGAGAAGACTTTATCTTTCCTCTTTACATCTATTTGAGTTTCACTTTCCCACCAGATTAAAGTTGTTCCCCCCATTCTAAGTGTAGCTAACTGAATTTTCGTTTTATCGTCAAAAATGTTCTGAATATGAAAATACACTTCTAACTGCTTAAACCAGTTATCTATCTTTTCAAGATTTATTTCGCCATCATAAATAGGTAACTCAAATTTTACATCAAGTTTCAAAATAGATGTTTTCTTACGTTTCTTTTATGTTTCATATTTTGCACTGGAAGAAGAAGAAGAAGACGATGATGGAGGTGATGGAGGTGAAGGAGGTTTATCAGCCTTGCCTTTACCTTTGTCCTTCTTCGATGTCTTTGAAGAAGAAGATGCATCTCTCGCCTTCTTATCTTCGTAAAGTTCTCCCAACATCTGATGCATACTCAAGAATGCTTGTTGAAACTATTCCTCGCTCGTCTTAGTTTCAGGGGTTTCACCTGCATCAGATCATGCCATGGTCAACTTATGAGCGACTCTTCGCTTTCCAATCTCTAGATCAATCTCCTCGATGGTTCCTTCTCCATGTTGTGACTTTGACCTAGTTAACATTCACTGACAAATTCTACAAACACAACCTACTCTGATACCAAATTATATGATTTGAAATGATCATATGTTAAACTAAAGTAGAATTTATATATGCCAACAATGAACTAAATGTTAACCTAAAGTGCTTTAATCATGAAAACTGTTTGAAAGGAAAGACTTTACGACAGATGAGAAACATAAGCAAGATGTAAATAGAAGTTAAAAAAAGAAAAAACACAACAATACTAGACAACAAACTTGATTACAGAGTTCTTCCCTGATGGACTACATCTCTGGGTCCACTTTCAAGATGTGCACCCACTTTATTAGGATTGAATCTGAGGAGTTTGATTACACAGAAAATTAACCAAACTGATTGTGGACGCAGGCACTTCTGGTCACTGTCACAAGAAAGCTCTCTGAAATAGCTTTCTAACGCCTATCATTGTTCCCAATTCTGACTCCAGATGCTCATGTTACATTAAAAACAAAACAACCTATATCCTCCAAAATCTGCATACAAAACTCAAAACCACTCTCTCCACTCTTCAATGAACCAAACTAGCTTTATAACCCTACAAATGCATTCAAACTCCTTGGTCTAAGTTTAGGAACGAATAAGCTGACTTTTAGGGATGAGTTTAGGGTCTGTTTAAAGAGTTAATGGCACATGGCCTAGTTGTAATTCCAAATATCCAAAAATAACACATAAAAACCCACTTTCCACCATAGTTTAGAATGAAATTGTTAACAGTTAGCTAATCAGGCGAAAGGTGCTAACAACACATGTGAACAGTTGACATAGCCCAAAGTTGTTGCGCGGGTGGTTTCGTTGTTTATTTTTCGATGGTTGACAGTATACTGCTATGTTTACATGTACACATTGATGCGGTTAAGGTTTGGAGCTATACCAATGCAGTTACAGTTACATGCTACCTATATCTGCTTTCTTGTTCACATGTGGATAGCTAGACACAACCATCGTGGTTTCCGATATGGTTACGCCAACGGTTAACCCTTGTAGCTGGTCTCACGTTGATGTTTTACTCTGCTGCGGTCTTCTCCCCGCACGGTTTAGACCAACAGTTTGAACAGTTTTATGTATATGTGTTTTATAATGTTTGTAATATTTTTATATTTGTAATGTTTACATAGGCTTTATAATGCATTTTTTTATCATAGGTTTTGTTTGAATGTTATGTCATAGTCCGAGAGGGTTAGGACATAGGATTTAACGCATTAGGTTTGTTTTGTATTTTTTTATACAATGTTTCGGTAGGGTTTATACTTGCCTTTAGAACTTATGTTTAGGGTTTAGGCCTAGGACTTAACACCATTTTTGTCCTAAGAACCCTTTTGTATAACCACTTGTCACAATGTGACATACAAAGCCATAAGATGATAACCATGGACCACATCTGACAACCAAACCTTGACGGAACTGACGACGAACATGTGTCATCAACCAGGTACAAAACCATATTCTCCAAACACCATGAAAACCATCTACATTACCAGACAACCTGAACCATAAACATCACTGCTGAAGATGAAGATACCGGACATTGAATGCTGACGATGACTACTGGCAAAGCTGATGTAGTTCAAGACCTCATCGACCAATGATAATTTGAAGATCACTTCGATGTTGAACCACTGAAGACTCTGCTCATGTTGGACTGACAAGATCTCTTGGATCACAGTGTGAAGTCGTAAGGCCTAAGGTAGAAGTCCCTGATATCTCAAAGCCTTTGAAGACCAAGTAGGTGAATATTTGATCAGAAGCACAACCGAAGTTTGCAAACATAGGAGATTATTGGGATGAATATACATTGGACAAATTCGCGGAGCTACTATAGGAGTATCAAGACTTGTTTCCCTCCAAGTTCTTTGATTTGAAAGGGATAGTAGGGGATCTAGGCTTCATGAAAATCACTCTAAAGCCAAATGAAAAGTTAGTAAAGCAGCGCCCATATCGGTTGAATCCTAAATATAAATAAAAGGTGCAGGAATAATTAAATAAGATGTTTGTGGCCAGGATTATTGAACCTATCGAGGAATCGGACTGGGTTAGTCCTATGGTTGTCAAGAAAAGAAAACACGGGGTGAAATTCAAATATGCATAGATTTGAGGAAGTTGAATGATGCTTGTGTCCATGATCCATTTCCTAGACCATTCATAGACGAAGTACTAGAAAATGTTGGAGGTCATGAAGCTTATTTGTTTACTGATGGGTTCTTTGGGTACCATCAAATCAAGATTGCATTGGAGGATAGAAGCAATACTACCTTCACTACTGAATGTGGGTGTTCCCAGTATACAGTTATGCCTTTTGGACTTAAGGACGCCCCTACAATTTTTTCTAAGGTGGTAGTTGCAGCCTTCAAGGAGTTTATTCACTAGTTTTTGGAGGTTTACTTCGATGATTGGACAGTGTTTGGGTTGGTAAAAAGGCATGCTTCCAGTCTTCACCTCATGTTGGATACTTGTCGAAAGTACTAGATATCCCTTAGTTTGAAGAAATGCATATTCTGTGTACCATATGGGATATCGTTGGGTCATGTCATCTGTAAGCAAGGATTGATGGTGGACCTTGCCAAAATTGCAACAATTATTAATCTGGAGCCTCGAAAGAATGTTAAACAACTGCGAACGATGTTGAGCCACACGGGGTATTACAAAAAGTTCATCAAAGCGTATGTGCAAATCACTATGCCCATGGAAAAATTGTTGAAGAAGGATGCAACGTTTTGCTAGGATGACAACTACCAGAAAAGATTAGATGTCTTGAGGGAAACAATGGTCACGGAACCCATATTAATGTTCCCCCACTGGAAGAAGGAGTTCCATGTACATGTAGACACATCTTGCATAGCACTAGGAGTTGTGCTAACCCAACCAGGTGAAGGTGATATCGACCATCCAATAGCATTTGCAAGTAGGAATTTATAAAAGGAAGAAAATAATTATTCTACCACAGACCACAAAGGACTACCAATGGTGTATTCACTACAGAAATTCAGGCACTACTTGTTGGGTATGCACTTCAAGATGTACAGACACCATTATGCTTTGAAGTACTTGGTCAACTAGCCTATGTTAGGCGGGGGGTTTGTAGATGGTTGTTGCTTTTCCAAGAACATGACTTTGAAGTAACTGTGAAACCAAGATGACTGAATGCTAGACCATATCACCTCTTGTGAATTGAGAATGGTGACGAACCTACAAATCTGGAGAAATGATTGCCTAATGCGCAAATCTTTGTTGTGCGCATTGATATCTAGTATCAATATGCTTGCTCTTCTGATGAAACAAACTATTCTTGGATAGTGAAATCATTGAGGTGTTGTTACAATATATTGTTGTTGATCCTTGTTGTTTCTGTTTGAGTCCATCAAATATTCTTCTTAACCAAACTGCTTGACATGTTGTTGATGTTGCTCCTACATATTTTACTTCTGTTGATGAAAGTGTCACAATGGGTTGCTTCTTAGATGCCCACGAAATCAAACCTGAACCAAGATGGAACAAAAAACCAAAAGTGCTCTTCCTATAATCCAAACTACCTGCAAAATCACTATCTGTGTATCCAATCAAATTTTTAGTTTCTGCGCTTTCATACATTATGTCACAATCTCTAGTTCATGCTATGTATCTCAGAATTTTTTTTCTTGCACTCCAATGTGTATCTTTTGGAGTCTCCATAAATTTGGAAATCAAACTCACTCCTTGCATCATATCTGGTCTTGTAGTTGTGAGATACATGAGGCTGCCAACCAATCTTTTGAATAGAGTTTGATTGACATCTGATCCTTCATCATCCTTGGTGATATCCAAATCAAAACCAACATGTCTCACAATGTTAGCCAGTCCATCGACCAATCTAATATTTTCAAGGAGTCATCACACAGGGACATTGTAATTTTGCAACATTAATTCAAAGTGATGGTGAGTACATTCCAATTTTTCATTAGTCAAAGAAAATCCAATCCTATGTTATTTTTATTTATTCCCTCCCTTTCATTTTAAAGTCCAAATTTTGGGAATCATGAAGTTTTTTCCACCCTCCATTCTTAACAACTTCCTTCTACCAAAATTTTGGAAGATCTAAAAAATGGTTTGTGCAATGATGGGACATACTGCAAACGGATAGGCTTACACAGTGTTACAAGGGTTATATATGTAGTGAGACAAAACCTTCTTATGATTACTACAATGTTCATTCTATTCATTGAAACATGTCCATATAGTAACCATGCAAGTCCCACGGATGGATGTATACATTGTTACTATTGTAACTTTTTTGGACAGTGTTGCTCGAGGCTGATTTCAATGAACGAGTGGTAGTTGCGTTCTTTAGATATTAAGTGAAGTGTTGAAAATTGGTTTTTTGGAAACAAAAAACCTAAGTGACACCAATGCCTTTTTTTGGACTAGTGTTGGTCGAGCCTAATTTCAATGAACGAGTGGTAGTTGCTTTATTTAGATATTCAGTGAAGTATCGAAAATTGTTTTTTGGAAACAATAATAGGTGACACCAATAAATGGCCAAGATAAGTACCAGCGTCATTTCTCAAGAATTCCAAAGTTTTATTTACTCATTATTTTAGAAAATTGACCTATTTGAATGGTGGATGCATGTTTGAATTTGGAGCCATCCAAAGCGTATGGATTTACAACAAATGTGTGAAGAATTACGTAATAAAGAAAATTGTTAGCATTGATGCATGAGGAGGTCGCAGATTCTCCAATTAAGCTTTTGAAAAGGCCTTTTTAATATTTAATGGCGTTGTCTTACATTAATGGAAGTCGTTGTGAGGCTACACCACCATTGACATGACTCTGGCCTGTATTCATCTTTATGACGACCATCCTCATCTTAACCAGCAGCCAGAAGCTCTAACGTGAGCCAAAGTAAAGAGCTTTGAAAGGTTGTGAGAACAGACCATATGTCGTAGTGTTGTAGGAGAACAACGATTGCAGGGAGAATCACTGATCATTACGCCGTAAGGCGTTTCCTCTGGGAAGAACTCCCCTCCCAAGCCACCTGTACCTTTATCAGCGGTTGATTTTAGTGTTAGACGATTGAAAGAGAGTCTGCTGTCGGATTGAAAATAGTTAGGCCGAGAATCAGGGTTTTCGTCTACCTTTTCGATTTAAGCTCGACATCTGTGAACCATAATCTTGACATCTATGACATTTCTGTTAAGTGCTGGGTTTGCCGTGTCGATCCCGGGAAGTCACAGCGTTTGCGGGTGTCGATCTCTGTACCTGGAAGTCGTCGCTCGCATTGCTCAATACCCTGTTCAAAAGCAAGAAGAACATGAAATATGGGATGTGCCATCGCCAGTTCGGAGCTATTCAAATGTTCCGGCGTTTCCTGTTGCCAATTTTCTCAGGGCTTGCTATCTTTGCAAACGGCATTTTAACCATGGAAAGGACATCTAGATGTACAGGTCTGTTATAATGATCACATTGCTTTAAACCTCTGAGAATCGATTGAATTGATTAAAATTTCCCATTCTTAAGAGTTAGTCACATTCTCTGTTTGCTGATTATTGCAGGGGTGACATGGCATTCAGTTTTTACATTGTATCCATCTGCTGAGTGTACACGGTGTACAATCTGGACCTTTGTGCTTTGCTTGGTTGAGGTGTGGTGTCCCCTTTGTATGTCAATGAAGAGCAGAATCTAAGGGATTCCACACTGCGCAAAAGGGAAGAGAAGGCAGAACAAAAAGCTGATGGAATGCAGTTGAGTATTCCTTGGTTCCACTTACTATAAAAAATGATGCTCTCCCTGGAAGTAACAAGTAAGAAATCTGCTTGAATTACAAAGGGAAATCCAGTGACCATTTCTGTGGGGAGGAAAGCATAAATACCAGCACCCATCTTATTTCCCGATCTATTGAGGCGTTCATGAAATGGGAAAGCCAATGTTATTACCCACATGTCCATGTCTTTCCTCTCCTCTATCCTACTCTGCTCCTGCTACTGTGTCTTCATTTTCTTGTGCCTCTTCATTTTCTTGTGCTGAAAGATGCAAAATGAATGATTGACTGTGTTCATTTTTGGTAGTTTGAAATTCTATTTCACGGGAAACACAGATTGCATTAACCCTGTTCTGTGCGGAATTCTCGTTATGTTGACGAACAGATAGCTTTCTGATTTTAGACATAAACAAAATTACTTCAGGATGAATACTAGCCAGCTGCTTTTTCACAGCATCAACCTTCTCAGGCCGCAAAGGCAGTATCATAACAGTGTTTGGAAGCTCACAATCAAATAATTCTTGGAGTCTTGGCTCTTCATCTATCCATTCTGGAACGATATATCCAATTCTAGTTCCAGGTGGAGGTATCTCATTAAACCTTATCTTATATCCATTGCTGAATATGTAAGGCTGCTTTGTTATCAAGAAAACACTCTTAAATCCAATCCCTGCAAAATTACAAATCCATAACATATTTTATCAGCCATGACCTGTTAAACCCAAACCCTGCAAATTTACAAATACATGAAATTTTATCTAAACATCATAACATATTTCATCGGCCATGACCTGTTAAACCCAAACTGTGCAAACATAGAAATACATGAAACCTTATCTAAACGATCAGGCCTAGAAGAAGATCCCAATCACCCCAATTCTATTTTGTTTTCACAGCTTATTTCATTTAAAGGGCCATGACCCAAAACTCTTAAACCCAAACTGCGCAATATAGCAATTTTTATCTAATTACTGCAACTTGATTATGTCAAAATTTATCTAAACAACCATAACCCAATGCTAGCAAGTTTAGATATATATATACAAAAACTGCCAGGCTAGCAAACGCTCCCAATCCCCCAAATCTCTTTTTCACACATAAATATGTGGAATATAGCCGCCCTTTATATCAAAGTTCATCACTTGATTTGCGATAATTGATTTGTGGTAATTGAACCAGAAAGATCACAATCATTCTTCCCCACAACCCAAGATAAACCCAATTGATGCCAATCACCCAGCTTTATTATGTTTTCATTACACATTTGTTTTAAGTGGCCATGACCCAAAGCTCTTAACTCCATCATTGCAAATTTGAAGATATATAAAAAGGTTTATTTAAAAGTTGTGGTGAAAAAGGATCCCATTCACCCCAAATTCTATTTTATTTTCTGAGAACAAGTTTAGAGAAATGATTACCTTTCTCGCCAATGTATTTTCCTGGTCTTTTGCCCTTCTTGGTGGATCGTCCAACGCTGCAGAGAGATTCTATGTTGCGCCTGGTGAAGCCTAATTCATTGTTAAAGACCAACAATGTAACAGAGGCACCCACACCTGTGACATCTCTGGTCACCTGTGACATCTCTGGTTGTAATCATGAATTCCAAGGAAGGTTCCACATTTGGGTCGTAATCATTGTCCTCTGCATTCTGATAGATCACAACCCACACTAACTATCTAGTATTTACCATTAGCCATAGCTATAGCCATAGCCAATCAAATTTCAAAGTACTATTTCCTATAACCATGGGCATACAAACAAGCCATGGCTATACCATATCTATGCAGATAGAAAGAGGAACTTGATTGAAATTAAAAGAGAGAAGAATTGAACCTGAATAAGTTCCATGAGGAAGTGGACGTCCTTTGTGTAGAGTTCAGTAGATAAATGTTTCACAGCATGATGTAAATCTTCTATGAGTGGATTTTCCTCCCTGCCAATTGAAAATTTGTGCATTCTAATTTCTTCAATGTGGCCTCTGGGCGTTACCATATTGATTGACAATGGAGCTGAAAAAAAATCCTTAATGATACTCAATAGAAGTATTCCCCCAATTAAAATTGCAGAGTCAATAACTTTTCGAGGAGGTCGAGGAAATGGAATGGTTTGATAAAACTAGACATCTAATTATGTTACCGCCTTCATTTCGCTTCAGTCTTAATCGAATCAAACTTTAATTCGATAGATCACTTTTCGCTTGGGTTGTAATATGATCTTTTTCCGATTCCTTCCTTTAGCTTCGAGGCGACGTAGAGCACAGGGTTAGCTTTTGTGAGTGTCAAGTTATATGAAATAAATTTCCATGAGTTTTTGTCAGAAAGATTTCCTGGAGTTATAAATCATCATTTTTGTTGGAAATTATTTTTTTGAAATCAGTTATAATAAAACATGGAAGTAACTTCTACAGTACAGAAAAAACTAGCATTTGTACCAAATGTTGTAAAGGAAACGCCGTAAGGCATAAATTTTGAGGAACAATTATGACACCGGAATGGACAAATCTAAATGAAATGTAGAGATGTAGCAAAAATGAAATTGATTTAGGGTGCCTCACACTATTTTTTTATTAATTATTGAATTAATATTGCATATAAATCGTTGTTCATGACTATGAAGCTACCAAGTTGCTCAATGGGAAAGCTATAGCCAAAGGAGAGGAGAGGTAGGAGGAACACTATAAATTGTACATGTGAGTTAATTTGAATTTACTTTAAAATCATGGTAATTGAGTTCCAATTTTAATTTATTGTGCCTCACACTATTTTTTTATTAATTATTGAATTAATATTGCATATAAATCGTTGTTCATGGCTATGAAGCTACCAAGTTGCTCAATGGGAAAGCTATAGCCAAAAGAGAGGAGAGGTAGGAGGAACACTATAAATTGTACATGTTAGTTAATTTGAATTTACTTTAAAATCATAGTAATTTAGTTTCAATTTGAATTTATTTATTTCTAAAGTCACATTTATTCATAAAAAATAATTAATGGCTGTGTAAGAGTGAAAGTATGCTTTAAAATCATAGCAAACAATTTAATAAGATAAAGATGATTATTAGAACTAAATCATAATTTTAATTTGTTTTATTATTCAATTAATAAAAATAATTAGTCTCTCTCCAATAAGATGAAGATGATTATTAGAACTAAATCATAATTTTAATTTGTTTTTTATCTAATTAATAAAAATAGTTAGCTTCTCTTGTCTCATACCCGTGGTTGGAATTATACAACGAATCTTCTGCATCTCATAACTTATCCCAAAAAAAATTCTACTCATAATTTGAATTTATTTATTTCTAAAGTCAAATTTATTCATAAAATTTTAGTGGTTGCTTAACACTGAAAGTATGCTTTAAAATCATAATAAATGAGTTTTAATGTGAATTTGTTTATTTCTAAGTCACATATATTCATAAAAAATTAATAGTTGTAACAGTGAAAGTATGTTTTAAAATCATTGTAAATAATCTAGTAAGATAAAGGTGATTTAATTTACTTTTTATTAATATTTAGTTAATTAAAATAATTAGTCTCTTATGTGGAATTCTATTTTTCTCCTCCTTATTCAGGTAAGAGAATTTATATTGCACATAATTCCGGGTCTTGCTAATTAAGACATACGATAGGTATTGTCATTGGAGCTTATTCAGCTCAGGAGTCCAAGGATATTTGTCAAGGTTGACTCTTATTTTTCATCTTGTTAACCTGAACTCTTTATTTTTGACAAGCTTTGTCAGCTTTGGAATAAGAAGAAATATCATACTTGGAAATGCTAATAAGTTAATCATACAGAGGCATAATAATTGAAATCGTTTAATCTAATTTTCAGTATGTTTCAAAAGCATCACTGGAAGATTATATACTTAATAAGCTGACCCAGAGCATTAGATGTTGAGACAGTCTAATGAAAAGCAAAATCTAAGGGATTGGTGGTTGTCATCGGTATTGTGTATTAAATTTTTTGGGTTATCATTTTTTCAACTTTGAAACACCTTACAAAAAGAAAACATATATGCTTTAACTCAAAGCTTATTTCACTTATCCACCACAGAATATCATTTGAAACTGTTGATACCAAGTCAATGTTTACAGGAATTACGTACATTTATTTGCTACTGGAAAGTGATAACAAATTTAATTAGTCTCAGTAATAATCCCCACTAGAGCACTCTCCCTCCTTGAAATGATGGTCTTGGGAATATTTGAAATGTCCTTGGGCATACTATGACAACCCCCCCACATACGAATGTTCTTTATGACTTGGAAAGGAATTCCAAGAGATGGAGATTATCAACCCTTTCGTTGTGGCCCAAAAAGATAATTTTAGTGCTCCCTTTGTCCACAGCAAACACATTATTTGGTGTAGGGAAATAACTTCTTGTCTTCACAGCCCTAGCAAATCTCTCTAATGTTTTATTGGCATGTTTTTGATAAAGTTAAGTGCCTTGTTCAATTTATACTACGGCCAAGAAGGTCAACCAGACATGCATAGTGCTCTGCTCTGGAATGCATATCATACTTTTGACTCATACAGTTAAAGTATTCCCAACCTTCAGCCATAAGACCTACACTATTGACAATAGACATGTCGGTAGCAAAAGTAAAAAGGTTTAGCTTCACATCTACCTATTCCATTTAGGGAGAAAACTCACAAGCTTCCTTACCATTCCCATTTATACCATGCACTGCAATTATTGCAGTCCAAGCCACAACACCCTTATTATATATGTGATAAAAAACTTTCCTTGTAAGTTTAATCTTTCCATAGATGGTATATATGTCCATAAGGGAAAAACATACAAATACATTGGAATAAAACCTACTCTTGATTATGTATGTATGGAATTTATCGCCTTCTTGTAGAATTGCTAAGTTTGCACACATGGGAAAAATATTGAAAATCATTGGCAAGTTTGGTTGGATGCCATGTTGTTGCATTTGATGGAAAAATCGAAGGGGTTCCTAGCATGTCCATTTACTTTGTATCTTATGATCATTGATTTTCACAGAGTGGCACTCTTGTTAGAGCTTTCATAAAGCACTTTGCGTGCATCCTCTTTACTTTTTCATTTAACATACATGTAAATGAGTGCCCAACACAGAGATACAACTGTCAGAGAGCCACACCTAATTCAGCTTTAACATTTTTTCTGGTTATCAAACGATCATTGAGGTCGCCAATATGAAGTCAAATATTAACAACCATCTCAAGTCGATTTCCATGATTCAATTGGGGCTTACTCATGAGGTTCTTCTTCGGCTGTCCACACCACGCTCAGGAAAGTGTTCAACCTTCAGCCAGTGCCTCTACATCTACCTCCGTGCAGCCTATTTCTCCAAGAACAGAGGGATTTTTCATCGAAGATCCCCTCGTAGTCGAACAAGAGGACGCCTTTGGCTATAGCTTTCCCATTGAGCAACTTGGTAGCTTCATAGTCATGAACAACGATTTATATGCAATATTAATTCAATAATTAATAAAAAATAGTGTGAGGCACAATAAATTCAAATTGAAACTGAATTACTATGATTTTAAAGTAAATTCAAATTAACTCACATGTACAATTTATAGTGTTCCTCCTACCTCTCCTCTCCTTTGGCTATAGCTTTCCCATTGAGCAACTTGGTAGCTTCATAGTCATGCACAATGATTTATATGCAATATTAATTCAATAATTAATAAAAAAATAGTGTGAGGCACCCTAAATCAATTTCATTTTTGCTACATCTCTACATTTCATTTAGATTTGCCCATTCCCATGTCATGATTGTTCCTCAAAATTTATGCCTTACGGCGTTTCCTTTGCAACATTTGGTGCAAATGCTAGTTGTTACAACAACCCACCTTCCTCTTTCTGGAAACCAATGCGTGGATCTGAGTTTTTATTTTGATATAATAGAGATTTCAAGCTGACATTTACATGAAGCCGAGTGCCTAAAACTTGGTGAAGCCATGTTCTTGAAGCCACATGTGGATGTTTAAAAAGAAAACGAAGTTATACTCACTTTTTTATAAAGTGATTTTTAAAATTTATTATTTTTTATTTTGAAGAGACAATGTGTGGGTATTTTTTCAATAGTGGAGTAATAAGGTAAAAGAAAATTGGTGAAGTAATAAGGTATTTTGTAACATTGGAGATAAGGTGTGTTATAAAAGAAATTAATTTGGTATTATAGTGTATTTTGTATGAGAACAAGACATATTACACAGTGATAAGGTGCTTTTTTTAGTTTTTTTAGATTTGTATTGATAAGGTGCTTTTTTTGTTTTTGTCGATTTGGAGAGATAAAGTTGTAATTGGAAGTAAGGTTTTTACTTCGAGGTGAAAAGTCATTTTGTTAGTTGAGTCAAGTCTAAGTTATGAATAGTTTAATTTTGTCAAGTTTAGTGAAATTCACATTTTTTTTAAAACTAAATGTAAAAGTCCAAACTTTAGTCCAATTTAAGTTGAGAATCATTAGTCAAGTTGAGTTGAGGGTCCAAAAAATGTTTGTATTGTAAGAGAAAAAGGGTGCATTCTCGGTTGAACTCAACAGTAGGGCCTTGACTAAATCCTCAAGTCATAATTGATATAGGGTTGAGTTCTTTCAAAGTCATATAAAAAGTCATTTGAAATTGTCATCTGCTCATTGTAAAAATCATTAACTTAGGTGAATTTTCAATGGTATCCACGGTCCTGTCGTGTAGAAGCAAAAATCAAGCAAGTGATTTCAAAATTTCAATCGAGCAAGTTCAAAAGTTGAATCGAGCGAGTTCAAGTGAGCGAGTTCAAATGGACAAAAGTATTCAATTGCTAGAGTTTTTGAACAATTTGATATTATCCATGGTGAATGACATAGTTAAAATCAATCAAACCACACTTACTGATATTCAAAGGCATCTACATTATGTGCATGAGACCGTTGAGTTTCTCCAACTTGAGTCACAACTATAATGAGATGAGTTGCAACAAAAGAGTCATAATTTTCAATTGGTTTCGATTGATGACAACCCTCTATTTGAAGATAATGATAATGATGATAAAGATGATGAAGATCATAATTCCAAGCCATTCAACAATATAACTTCAAATGACGAAGAGTATTTCAAGCCACTCAACAATACAACTACAAGTGTGGAAGATGCACATGATAAAGTTCAGCTTTCTCTTTTCAAGCCAGTCATCAAACCATGGGAAGAAATTCAGTGCAACAAAAATCAATGTGGTTTAGGGTATGACAAAGATTAGAACAATTTGCGTATTCTTGATTATTCAAAACCAATCAAGCTTATCAATTGACGATTTCGTGATCAAACAACATTAACAATCAATGAGAAAGTTAAAGAAAAGCCAAAATGTCAACATTTTCAAAGAAGTGGTCATATAGATGATCATTATTTTGATCTCCATCCTTATCACCTTTCTGGGATGAAGAATCATGCATCAGAGAGTTGTTCCAAAAGGAAGGAACTGGCTAGATTGAAGATTAATTATGCATGGATTGATCCTTGGGAGCAAATGTCAATAGTCCAATGGTTATATATGTTTTATCTAATAATTCAATCTCACATGAAGACAAATATTGCATCTAACATTGAAAAGAAGATGGTACTCTCATGTGCTTGAAAGGGGGAGCACAATAGTGAAACTCTCCTACATCTTAAGGGAGGGAGTTCAAAACAAATGCATATGGTTATGGTCTCTCCTTTTAGTTGACAAAGGGGGGAATTGATGAAGAAAGTTAAATTGAATCGATGATGATCATTTTCGAACTGAAATTTTTGACAAAAAAAGATAATTTTCCAGTGGGAAAGTGATTGGGATTTTGATTGAGAGAAAATTATGGACAATTGTTTTCACGTGGGTGGTCATTTGACCTAGCAAAGGATTGATAGATCATTTTTTCATTACAACTTTGCATTAGATTGATTTTTCAAGCATTTTGAGGGATGTATTAGACTTGCAGTTGATTCACTTCTCTTGGTTCGCTCTCTTCATATTGAAATTTTCAGCATCCAATTTTGGCAGTTTTTCAGGATGTCCTTCATTAAGGTTTAGCTCAAGAGTTTCAACATGAAGACTTGGAGATGATACCAGGATATTACTCTAGACTTATGATTGAGAGGGGGGAATGTTAGCCTCATATGTATATTAACAATCATTAAGTCCAAATTAAATATTGATTAAGTATTTATTAAAGGGAGTGTGAAGGAATAATTCATAAGAAAATATGAAATTATTCATAATGAAAGTAGACTTAATCTAGAAGTCTATGTATTCCCAAAGATAAGAATAATGAGATAAGTTAGAGGTGGAAATCACACAAAATCAGCTAAGATATCTGTAGAGATATTCATGAAGATATTATGGAGAAAGTTGTGGAGGAGGTTCAACCAATTAACCAAATTAGTAATTTGTTATGGGAACCTAAATTCTATATTACTATGCCTCATGTATTGTGTGAGTGTGTGAATAATGTATTCTCAGTATTATTTCCAACATATACAATCAAGCTTAAAGCCTTTTCCACCAAAGTTTCTTGTCTCTCCTGATATTATTTTGTTTTCATTTATTGTTTTCAGTTATGGTGACCTGTTGTTGCCACTGCAACATGTTATGGTTGCAGTTATAGTAGTGATTTACACTAACTATGAGAACTTGTACAAAACAACTCTAAGGGTAGAGGTAAGTCATACAACTTTACAAATTCACTCTATAAACACCCTCTGAGATGTAATTAGATGAGACCATCTATGGTTGAAGCCAAAAGGGGAAAGCAAAAACTTGAAACCAGTTAATGGAAGAAACAATATTGAGTTACAAAACTAACTAAAAATACTCTAGTCAAATCATACTAGTGAAAGAGATGGACCAAGTTGCATGGCCCTAGAAAAAATACAAGAGGGTGGTTTTATCTACGTCGACAATCCTATAAGATAAGAACCACCCTTGGCTACTCCACTTGTGGACTACTTGACTGGGCTCCTAGGATTGGATACTACGCCAGGATTCCCAGTTTCTTAGCAACTTGGATATGGATAGCAAGTTGAAATTGTATTATGAATAAGACCTAGCATCAATACACAATTTTGCATACAAAAATTTTTCCATGCTATAGGCAGGTTTAAAATGCATATCGAAATTTTCAAATACTCTACTTGGTTTTCACATACAATACTAGCATATTTGTGTTTGCACTTGGATTCGTATATCCAAAAGACCTGGTTAGGAAACTTGATGTGCAAAAGGCCTTAGCATGCAGAGGAATTGCTACACTTATTACTATATGATCCTATGAAAAACTAGCACAGATCATAGGAAACCTAAAATCTTTAATTAAATAAGGATTATGTGGGATTTTTGCTTCTAGCTTTTAGTGTTTTTTTTTTTGAGAAGAAATTTTTTTAATGGATGTGTTATCCTTCAATAAAATCTTTGGATATTCAAGTCTTCCTGTTCTTATGACAAGGACTTGAACTTGTAGTTGTATTTATGATTTGTTTTTCAATATGAATATCTCTAATAATGACAGTCACACAATTCACTTTGCAATATAATATGCACTACCAAAGAATGATTTAGAGGCATCAGTTAAGGCTGGAGGAAGGCTCTTACTCCAGTAGTGTAGAGTTTTTCATGGATCATTATATTTATTATTTATTTATAAATATGTTTATTTTTTTTCATGAAAAATATTTTTATATTTTATATAAAGAAAGTATGAGAGGTTGCACAAGAGGTATGGAATTTCTTTGGCTATCCTCGTCAGATTTTTCTCATCAATGTAAATATTGTTTGTTAAGAAGAGTAAGAAAGTTTGTTAAGAAGAGTAAGAAAGAGTGGCCTTTTGTGATTAGAACATCATTTTTATCTGAAATGTTTGTTTTAAAAGCATCAATACATAATGAAGTATTATAGCTTGGTTCACGTAGTTCAACATGTTATTTATAATTGTTGTTTTGTTTTTTGGTATATCATCTTGTTCATTTTATTTCATGCTATACCAAGTTTTGAATTGATGTTGGTTGAAAAATATCCACAAGCACTAGAGTTGTTCTTTGTTTCCATGGTGGATTAAGTTTACATTTCAATTATTTCAAGAAAATTACTATTGAAACAACTTTAACATGAAACAAATTTTGGCATAATGAATATGTGAGTTGAGAAATATGTCAAATATATTGATTTAATTTTCGCTGATAGTTATCCTTATTTAACATTCACACTTGGGTATTGAAGATGTCAAAGGCTGAGTTTATTCCTATCAACAAAGCTGAAACAATTCATTCTCTTTAATTATTCACTTGAATTAGCAGTTGTAGATGTTGGCATGGAAATTGGAGCTGGAACATATATGGTAATTGAAACAGTTGACTGTGTGTTAATGAGAAATAATTTGGAAGATGTTATTACTATGATTGATTTTTCTAAGAAAAATTTTGTAGGATCTAGATGAATTATACTTTTTTCAATAGGTTATAATATATTACCAATACCATTGGCAACTAGACTTTTCTTCCCCTTTTTGAAGATTAGCCTACCTCCATGGGCAATAGGGGTTGCAGTGGCTTCTTCATATGGAAGTGTTATTTGCTCTTTTTCCTAGTTTGGAGGTATAGAAAACCTCAGTTGACTAAAATTTTGGATATTAAAATTCAATAGGTTGCTTGAATGAGAATTTAAAGATTGTTCCATGATTTATACACTAATCCATTTGTTTGTAACACTAAATAAAATAGGTTGATTAGTGCATACCCAAATTATGGGTTGTAGTTTTGAATTTGATTTCCTTGTCAAATTACGAGGCTTGAAAAGTTGAAAATAAGCATGAGTTAAGAATTGAACATACATCTCCAAGTTTTATGTTGGCTGGGTTTTTTTTTAGAAGGATATATTTGAAGCAGGGGGGGTTCATTAATTGTCTTACCGAGTGCCCAAGCCTTGTGTAAATTCTTAGACTAAATGTTTGAAATTTCAAAGGACAAGATATTCTGAAATAAGCTAAGAAATCATATCATGTTGGCAACCAAATAAGAGAATAATTCAATAATTCTCCCCCCAAATATAAGCTCTTGATTTGGAACTATTCTTGGCTTATCATTGCTATTTATAAAGCATGCACAAATTCTAATTGTCACTAGAATTACCACATGAGAATTAACAACTTAATATATGGGTCAACTTCATTTCTTGGAACACCATCAACAACTCTAGGGCAAGACATTAATTTAATTTATACGTATCAATAGACATCTAACACATCCATCAAACAGTGATTTAGCTATTGGTAACAGAAAATGTGTTCTTATCAAGAACCTCGATACAAATTGCTTGAATTTGATTTCCTACAGAATTCAACATGGAGAACTCTATGTAGGTTATTTGTTTCAAACAAGCCACTGAAATGTTGATCATTGAACTATAATTGATAAATCTTGCAATTTATTTGCAGATGTCCCAACTTTTGGGAGTTGAACAAACCAATTACAATTTACGAAACCACAATTTAAAGTTTAGATTCTCCTACATGTATAATCTAAAACTTTTTGAGTTTGAATAAATTGAATACATATTTCTTTTACAGATGAGACAGTGCAATGCGACTTGAGTGAGATGAATCATTGAAAAAACATTGAATTATACAGATTCCTATGTTCTTATGAGCTAATGGAAAATGGTTGAATGAATAAGGCCTACCCCTCAATTCACACCACAAGACAAGCATACAAGGCATAGTTGAACCAATGACCTTTTAAGGTTCCCCAATCTCTTGAGCTTCTTGGAACACACTGATCTCTTGAGCTACTTAGAGCGAAACTTTTAGAAAGGGCGATTAGGACAGTGTCTTATCTCCCAAGTGTTGCATTTGAAAATTTGAAAACAAAATCCTTTGATTATGATTTCATGATGACAATCTTCCTCTTCGAGGCCAATTTCCTAGTCACTTTGGAGATCTTGTTATGGCTCAACGCTTGCAACATTGTGACACAGTTGATCCAAATCTAGATTCTTGCCCTATTTATGAGAAGAGTGTGGGGTTGAAGCCAAGTTCTGATTCAAAGTCCATGGATGGAGACATGAGGATGTTATTACAGGGTGGGCTTCCTTCTCCTACAATACAATCTTCTCCTCATCACCAACTGCGTGCTTTCAATTCACATTCTATACCGAGAGCTACCCTTCTTCCTCAGGTGCATAGCCTTTTGGGAGACAGAGAATCATGAGCTTGTCCACTTATGTTTCTACGGGTTCGTTCTTAAACTTAGGTTTTCTTTTAGCCTTCTTGTAGAGCAGCCAAGCACTGGGTATTATGCTTTCAGTAGGGTTCATGTTTCGCAATTTTGCCATCTCTCCCC
This sequence comes from Pinus taeda, assembly GCA_000404065.3. Classification (NCBI taxonomy): domain Eukaryota; kingdom Viridiplantae; phylum Streptophyta; class Pinopsida; order Pinales; family Pinaceae; genus Pinus; species Pinus taeda. Next base: position 24,261 of record APFE031441287.1, read on the forward strand.
CCATATTTGTTTCACCATCTTGTCAAAGGTGCAAAACACAAAAAATCCTTCCATTGTAGCATGTGCTTGTCACAACATGTAAATGCTAATGTTCTGGGTAGCTTCCCGTTAAGAAAAATGTTTACCCTTGTATTTTTTCTCCATTAGTTACACTATCACTTTTGTTTAATATATTTATCAAATATATTAAAATATCAATGTACTTAATTTGATAAATAAAATATAATTTATTATAATGTAATTATAACCCTAAACAAATTTTATGTTCATAAAAAATATATTTTATTGTATAAATAATTAATTTATATCCTTTTTCAATTTAAAAATCCTATGAGCATTTTTGGGCAAATTGTTACTTAATTATTTTTATGAGAATCAATGATTTATTTTAAATAAAATATCTTTTAGTTTCATCAAAGTCCACTTGATTTGGTTGTAGTCAAACAGTTATGCTTTTTTTGCCCTGAAAGTTATGGAAATTTTGGCCATATTTTGAAAAAAAATTAGTAGAGATTTTTGTAAATCCAAGTAAAAACTATTAAACTTTATAATTTTAGGTGCCTTAAAATTTTTTGATGATGCTGAATCCATTTCCACTATCTAAAACATGATTCAAATCCTACATCTAAAATTTTTTTTGAAATATTTTTACTGAGATTCCAACGACTTTTGACCCTCCAACCAATTCTTCAGCGTTCTTAAACTACTCCCTTGATTTATGCTCTTGTCATAATTGCAACCCTCTTCAATTTTATGAGCCCTCCAAGACAGTTTTGATGAAGTGTTATGAACGTCATTAATTAACCGATGACTTACGCGTAGTTACAGAGTGAAGACAAGAAAATACAATTACCGAGACTTTTGAAGTGATGACCAGTTCCGTGAGCATTCGTCAACAATGTAATGAATGTTCACGAAAGAAATGTTGGTTATTTGATTCCAAAGGGGTTGGGACTTGCACATTTGGTAGTTGGCAAGGGTAGGAAGGCCTTGCTTTTTCACACGTCATTGTGGTTGATCGGCCGACTACAGATGAATAAAGGGCCTAACTTTATTGCACGTTGGACGAATTCTGACTTTGTAATCGCGCTCGCGCATGTTTCTTTCATCATTCATGGTATCCACTCGAATATCTGAAATGACAGTGCACTCCTACTTACAATGAATTACCAGGTATGCTAACTTTTTACACTCTGGTTTTGGTTGTCGCCAAAACAAATAAGCCCACCGTTTCATCCCCTGTGGCACTAAAACACATGGTTTACATCAAAATCCGCGGCACTCAGATTTGGAGAAGAGTTCCACTTAATCAATTACTTGTTCCCCAAATCTAGACCTACTATGCATCATCACTGCCATTTCCAGTCCGCGCCAAACGCCCACTGTTTTTACTTCCTTTCTTTACTTATACCTCACGTCCTATCGTTCTCTGCAGATATTTTCAGTTGAACTTCATTCCATTTCATCATCAAATGCCATTTAGCTCGTTCATACATCACTCGGTTTTTCTGTCTTCCTGCAGCCTGAATATCTGGTGTTTTTAATTAGTCAAGCTTCTATCAGAACTTGGCCCCCTTTGTTATTAGAAGACTGCAGGTTTTCTATGGATCTTGCTGTAGATGTTTATATTCCAGAAGATTATGTGAGAAGCCGGTACAAGCCAAATACGTCGACGCAGAAACGAGATGATCGAGTCTCTTTCTACAATATAGAGGCCGCCGATGACAAGAAGTTCCAGCTGCTTGGTAATAAGAATATGATGATGCCTGCTTCTACTAGTCATAGCAGTAGCAGCAGCTTCAAGGAGGACATGATTTTTAATTATTTCAATCCATAAATTGTTGCCCGACCATTTCCATAGTTCCTTGATTTACAACTCCTGATAGCAAAGAAGCAGAATGTCTTAATTCTGAATCGAAAAAATTGTAAAGTCAATTTTGTGAACATTTATTCATTTTGCCCCAACTATTCGTATGCGTTTCTGCTTGTGTACTCGAATGTTGAACTATCTTCTTTTCCTTCGGCTTCGTTGCTTTGCGATACTTTGTCAATCAATATCTGGCTTAAAGGCTATAGTGTAAAAGCAATCCTATTGATTCAGACAATCGTATTAATTCAGATCAGACAAGGGTATGGAAAGAGGAAACTGCTATTTCTAATAACATCCATTCTTATCTATGTATCGAAATTACCTGTATCCAGTCCAATGCAAACTTGTTCAAGTATCTGAATAAGCATTATACATATTTTGTGATTTGGGTGTTAAGGATAAGTTGAGGCCCAACTAATATATACATTCCAGGCATGTTGTAAATCAGACGAATCATAGATTCAGATCTGATTAATCGTCCTTTGTGTATTAGCCAACCTCTATCGATATGTTATCTTATAGAGTTCAAAAAATTCCGCAAAGTTTACAGTCCAAAAGAAATATAAAAGTTTTTGGAGACGATTTCAGTAAAAGCGATGTTCACATGAAATTATTTTAAAGCTCCGTTTCAAATTAAATCTATTTCATTTGATTGGGTTCTAATCTTGTTCTGAATTTCGCATGATCAAGGGGATGAATTCATCATCTCACTGCTATCTCTGCGCTCTACACAGCGATCAATTTGGGGAAATATCCATATCGACAATATTTGCCGAATTCTGTCACAATTGGCCTATCGCCGTATTCACAGAGAGGATTATAACCAGAAATACATGCTCTAACATGAGAGCTATGGATGTAAGTTTTCTGTATGTTGGGGATTTTTCTGACAAAATCCCAAAAACACAAAACTCAATCACACAGAGTCAATGCTATGTTTCCTTTATTCGAGGATCTTTTTGTGCACAAGGAAGCTTTTAAAAAAAATTACTGAGAACAAAGTATTGCACCACCATAAAAGATCTCTATTCATTAAAACAAATTCACTGATACATATTCATCTTCTTTCATTCAGAGATTCACCAAAACATTTCAACAAAATTACTCTGTCTCCTTTGAAATTTTACACCACTGTGTGTAAAAATTTCATTTACATTCACTGCTGTGTGAAAACAAAGATTACAAGGATTTACTGTTGAAAAAGAAAGAAAATGATCAACACACTGCTGCCTGAAAAACTACAAATTCACCAAAACTTACTGTTCCCTTTTCATGCTGTGTGAAACAATTCATAGTTTTTTTAATACAAGCTTCCCCCTGGTTTTCTTCATTCACCTCTTCGCCTTCGCTCCTGCACTGCTGTGCGTTCTATTGCTTCATTTCCCACTTACCAAATTGACCAACAAAAATATGTTTTTATTGTTCATTCAAAACAAACTTACGCCCGTGAATAATTAAAAAGCAATAAAATTAAAACTATATGACATTGCCCATGCCATTGTTAATTCACGCCCATACATGCCGTAAAAAAAAATTAAAAATCCACCTACGCATATGACAATTCTTTAATGAAGGTATGGTCAAAATAAAACTTGATTTTACTCCACGCCAAGCTTTTAATGTTGGCCATATGCAGCGTGGAGCAATCGACGGCGGAGAATGCTGGAGCTTGATGGAGCAAATCGGACGAAGGAGGAGACATCGGACGAGCACTTTTGACCGACATTTACCTTCCGAGAAGTTGTCAGAGGGTGATGTCACGCCTCGTCCGCGCGTCAACCCTTGAACCTTCTCGGAGCGCCTATGTACGGAAACCACTTTACGCAAGAGCTGTTCCGAGAAACTTACCGGGGGTTTATGGTTTTACTTTGGTGGTTTTGGGCGCATTAAATGCTGGCCTGTTCAAGTGATGCGCGGTTGAAATTACAAATTCAACACTTCCCTTTAATTTCAACTGCTGGGCATTCGGTCATACCCAGACACTTCCTCAAAAATTCAAAGCTTTTCTGATCTAGTGGCTTTGTCAAGATGTCTGCACCTGTTCTTGAGTCCTGCAATGTTCTAGGACAATTTCTCATGTTCACCAATTCTCTGATGTAGTGAAACCTTGTATCAATGTGTTTTGTCTCTTATAAACACTGAAATCTTTGACATGCAATAGCTGAGCTATTGTACAAAAAATCATTGTCGCTTTGCCTGCTCTTGGCTAGCTCCTCAAATCTTCTCATCAAACTGCTTGACATGCTACTGCTGTAGCTGCCACATATTCAGCCTCTGCTGTAGACAATGCTACAATGGACTGCTTCTTAGAAGCCCATGAAATGGCTCCTGAACCCATATGTAAAACATAACCGAAAGTGCTTTTCCCATCATCAACACTTCCAGCCCAATCACTATCAGTGTATCCAACCAAATCTTAATGTTCTGAGACATTATATAAAATTCTAAACATTTTGGTACCTTTGACATACCTCAAAATTCTTTTTGCTGTCTGCCAATGTGCCTCCTTTGGCCTCTCCATGAATCTGGAAATTAAACTAACAACATATATAATATCAGGTCTAGTTGTTGTTAAATACATAAGGCTGCCTACAATACTCTTGTACAAACTAGGATCAAAGTCCTTGCCGCTGTCCTCTCTGCTGAGTTTTAATCCCATTACTGTGGGAGTGATCGCTGCCTTGCATTCTTGCATGTTAAATCTGCTCAATACTTGATTTACATATCTTGCCTGTGAGATAAAAATTCCTTTTCATTTTGATCTACTTCTATGCCTAAGAAGTATCTCAAGAAACCCATGTCAGTCATTTCAAATTCCTCTTTCATGACTGATTTAAAATTCTTAATGAGTTGATCATCATTACTTGTAAAAATAACATCATCAACATATAAGACAACAATTAAATTTTACCATCTTTTTCTTTGATGTAGACGGTGGGTTCTCCTTCACACTTGTCGAATTCATTATCCAATAGATATGAATCTATTCTGTTGTACCATGCTCTTGGCGCTTGCTTCAGCCCATAAAGAGTTTTCTTCAATTTGCACACTTTGTGCTCTTCACCTTTCTTCTCATAGCCTAGAGGCTGTTCAACATAAACCTCTTCCTTTAACACTCCATTTAGGAATGCTGACTTCACGTCCATTTGGTAGACTTTCCATTTGTTTTGTGTTGCTATGGACAGCACTGCTCTCACGGTTTCCATTCTTGCAACCGGTGCAAAAGTCTCCTCATAATCTCTCCCATACTGCTGCTTGTACCCTTTGACAACCAGCCTTGCCTTGTGCCTTTCTATCTTGCCTTCAGCATTGCTCTTGGTCTTGTAAACCCATTTCACTCCAATGACTTCTTTACCTTTTGGTAGCTCAACCAAATCCCATGTTTTGTTTCTTTCTATGACATTCATCTCCTCATCCATAGCTTCTATCCATTTCTTATCTTTAATTGCATCCTCGAAATGAATAGGATCATCAACATGACAAAACAAGGCAAATAAGGAATTCATTCCTTCATCATAAATATCACTTAGATTTTTAAACTTTTTACCTCTTTCATTTGGTGTGCAAGTGCTTGAAGACGTACTTGAATTTCCTCCTTGTGGTGTGCTTGGAGAAGCACTCTCATTTATCCTCAATGGTGTCCCTTGCTGTCCTTGTGTTGGCACTACTGTTTGGGGATGCATTTCAGCCACCTCCTCATCATCTTCATCATGAGACAAACATTTTTTAACATTCACTGTTTTCTCTATGCTTCCATCCCAAGCTCCCTCTTCAATGAATTGAACATCTCTGCTGATGAAAAACTTCTTGGTAGATGGGATATACAACCTGTAGGCTTTGGATTCCTCACTGTAATTAATGAAGATACATTTCTCCTCTTTACTGTCCAACTTCCTCCTTAGCTGATCTGGAATGTGTGCAAAAGCCACACATCCAAAAACTCTCATGTGAGTGACTCCTTGCTTTCTCCCACTCCACGCTTCTTCCAACACCTTGTTCATCACTGCTTTTGTAGGACACCTGTTCAAAATATATGCTGCACAATTTACAGCTTCAGCCCAATAGTCATTTGGCAAATGCTTTGCCTTCAACATGCTCCTTGCCATATCCATGATGGTCATGTTCTTCCTTTCAGCAACTCCATTTTGTTGTGGGGTGTACCTTGCTGTAAATTGTTTATGAATTCCATTTTCTGTACAAAATATTAAGAATTCCTTGGAGATATACTCACCTCCTCTATCAGTTCTTAAAACTTTAATGTGCAGCCCGCTTTGGTTTTCCACAAGTGCTTTGAAATTTCGGAATTTCTCAAACACTTCACTTTTGTTTTTAAGAAAATAGACCCAAGTCTTTCTTATAAAGTCATCAATGAATGTTAGGAAATATTGGCTGCCTGCTAATGATGCAGCTTGCATCGGTCCACATAAATTTGAGTGGATGATCTCTAAGGGTGCCTTTGCCCTTATGCTTTTACGTGATGGAAAACTTTCTCTATGTTGTTTCCCCAAAATGCAACCTTCACATAGGCTGTCTGATTTCTCTATCAATGGTAATCCTTTCACCATTCCTTTTCTGCTTAACAAGTTTAGACCTCCAAAATTGAGATGTCCAAATCTCAAGTGCCACAACCAATTTTCATCCTTTGACACGCTTTGGAAGGCCTCTTGGGTAACTGCTGCAATCTCATTTTTGTTTTTCAAATCTGCCCTGATCCTGAGAGGGAACATCCTATTCCTTGTCATCTTCACTTCAGCAATGCATCGTTTGCTGGGTGCTATATCCATGATGGTACACACATCAGTCACAAAGTAAACATTGTAACCCTTTTGAACAAGCTGTCCAACACTCAAGAGGTTACATCTCATTCCAGGGACATAATACACATCTGCTATGGTTTTCCTTTCTCCTTGCTTTGTAAATATTTTTACCTCCCCTTTTCCCATAATAGAAACTTTGCTATCAGTTCCTAGTGTGACTTCTGATTTCATATTTTTATCTAGGGCAGAAAAGAGAGCTATATTTCCTGTCATATGGTTGCTGCAACCTGAGTCTAAAAACCATATATCCTCACTGTTTGTTTCAGCCATATTACAAGCTAACAATACATTATCTTGGCTGGGATTTTCTCTAGTAATATTTGCATT